>VWZG01002136.1:34073-62231 GCA_013396735.1 Grallaria varia
TGACAATACTCTTTGTTTTGTAAAAAGCAGCTCATTTAGTAGAATAGATCTTACTGTAATTCAGACTTGAAAATTGCATTTTCCTTTTAAAAGCCATGGAATGCTGGAGGATATATGTAGTTTTGGGTGCATGTAAGCTCTTAGCTGTGAACATCTGTTTAGACGTCCAGTGGCACCAGTCAGAACTATGACTAACATTCATTTTCTTGCCAGCGTTGACATTTCTGATGGCCAGAAGCCAAGACTGTCCCCAGCAGCTGGTTCTCCTTTCTGCTCAGCTGCTGTAGCCCACGCTGCAAGGACCTTCACCTGACTAATACGGGCATTGTTATGTGATAGAAGTAGCACCCTACAAAATATTTGTTAGTTACACTTCCTGCAGTTGAAATGTTTGGCGACTTCAAAATATTCAATTCAGTTTTAATAAGGAGGATATGAGTTGCAGCTACTTGTATTTGTAAGACTCTTGATCAGTGTGGATTTGATGTGGTATTTTACTGTTGATAGGTCTTTAGTGGAACAGCAGCACAGTCTGTAGCTTCTGTTTGGAACATTTAATGCTAGTCTTGAGTCCTGAGTGTTTCAGTGAGAACCAGCCATCCCCTACAAAGACAGGCAGAGAAAGCTGGGACTGTTCAGCCTGGAACAGGTTGCCTACAGAGATTGTGGATGCCCCTACCCTGGCAGTGTTCAAGGCCATGTTGGATAAGGCCTTGAGCAACTTGGTCTAGTGGGATATGTCTCTGCACATGGCAGGGAGGGTGGGACTAAATGATTTTTAAGGTTCATTCCAACCCCTTAACATTCTATGAGTCGATGAAAATAGGAATGGTTTAGGATTGTAGTGTTGCACCCGTGAGATTTTGAAATACCAGTCAAGAATTAATAAGTCAGAGTTGCAGGTAACTGTAGGTTGCAGTTTGGTCTCTTCATTTTCTTCTTAAGTAAAACCACAAGATGTTTGCAAAAAATGATTGCTAATGAAACTTAAAGATCCACAAGTTCCCTTCATGATTCGAAACTCCTTCAGCTCGTGTTGCAGTGACGATACCTGTAGTTACTCTCTTGATGTGGCAAGTGGAGTCCTTTGCCCTGTTTCACTGCTGGCTGTGTGTGTGGCAGGACACCTTTCACAAGTGCATCACGAAGAGGCTTTCCCTGCTGCTGGCGCGAGGGATGGTGAGGCTGGTGGTCATCGACTCCATCGCTGCCTTGTTCCGCTGCGAGTTTGGGGCTTCGGAGTCTGTCATGAAGGCTCGGTATTTGCAGACCTTTGGAGCACAGCTTCACAGTTTAAGCACTAGATTCAGGACTCCAATAATGTGCATAAATCAGGTATGGCATCAAAATTGCTGCTTATTCTATAGGGACCATTTAATAAATAGCTGGAGGGTGATAGTGCAACCTGTATGCAGATTTCATGGTGTTGTATTTACCACTATCAACTGAGTATTAATAACTGATGGAAGCTGAAGCTTGCTTAAACTGATGTACTTTAAACTAGTAAATTTTAACTATTCGAGGTTTAAGAACATCACCTACGCTTTTACAGACTGTTCATGTTTTCAAAAGTTGTCCACTTCAGCTAACAAAAATAACTATGTATAGCAAGTGGACAAAGGATCAAGCCAAAATAACAGTTCTTTCTTAACATTGGCTTCAAGTGCTGTTGCCAGCAGGATTGCTCTGGTAACTCTGCAGGCACAGTTATGTTCCAGGAGACAGTGAAACACCAGGGACTTTGCTGCATTTCTGTGGTGCTCAGGATTTTGTGTAACTGCTGAATTACTAAAGCACTAGAATGCATGCCCTGACATGAGCTGGAAAAAAAAAAAAAGGCCACAATAATATTGGTCAGAAAGAATATTATTTTGAGAAAAAGGCACTGCTCTTAGTCCACTCACAAATTGAAGGAGCACATAATGCTGGAGCTGAAGCACTCAGTCTTGGAATATGGCCTCAGAAACAGGTAAGTAAATGTGCAGGCAGGTCACTGCTAGGAAAATTCAAAGGTCATGAAATTGTTGAGAACAGGACACTTCTTGGAGATTTGGGCTTCAGTATTTTTTATCTCCAGCTACAGCATTGGAACGGTTTTGTGAGTGTGGGGATTTTTGTTTGTGTTTTCTTTTTCTCTTTTTTTTTTTTTTTTAACAAGTGAAGCATCTAAAAGTAGTTTAATTCATATGGCTGTAGCTAGGTAAATAGTTCTAGCACTATAAACTCAGCTTGTAATTCGTAACTGCTTTTTAGTTTGCCTTGAAAGAGTAACTTGGCTTCATATGTGATCCGGTAACTTGGATTTTCTTGTCTTTGTTCCCTTTCCTGCCCTCCTGGTTGCTAAACACAAATACAAAACCTCAGCTCAGCTGCAAACATTGTTTTTCTACTCTAGGTGACGGATGCAGTGAGCGAGTTGGAAGCTGCTCAATGCAGTTATAGGTGAGTCATTCCCCAACAGAGTGTAACAATTTCAAACACAGCAGCATTTAAACACTGTATTTTTTATAACTCCAATATAAACGATGAGGGCATGTGACGAGCAGTAGGGCATTTACCTAGCAATGCTGTATTTGCTGTAGATCAGCACTAACTCCTGTGCTGTAAAGGGGGAGAAGCTGTCATCTACACTTAGGTCATAGCCTCTGATCAGCAACTTGGCAGGAAAACTTCCCTGGAGTTAATGGCTGGTGTACTTGCTTACATAGGAATATTTTTGCATCTCCTTTTGTCTCTGATACAACTGAGTGCATTTTCTGTCTGCATAAAAAATATAGCAACCAAACCTTAGCAGTTGGCTTTGTTAGTGGGTTAAGAAAAAAAACCAAAACAGTTATCTTTTGACACCGACATATTAGCAGGATTCAAACATACATATTTGTTGTTTGAAACCTTGATTTACATCACCTGTGTGCTACATAAATGGGTGTTTTGAGAAATTCTGACTGCCAAATTTGGAAACTGACAAAGAACAAGAATAAGGTTCAATTATTTTTTCCCTGGTTATCTTGTAATTCTTTTACTTGGACCTTCCTCAGGAAAAAGAAAAAAATGTATGCTCTAAATACACCCTCAAATCCAGAGTCAACAGTTCCACTCTTCAAACGCCTACAGTTCAATCATTTTTCTCTAGTGGTTTTACTGTCACAAGAGGGGGCCCATCCAGACAGAAGCAGGTATTCCCCATGGCTGTAGCTGGAAGAATGACATTTGTTCTGTGTAGAAGTCCTTCTCTTCCAGCCCTTGCCATAGGGAGAACCTAACATACAGTTTTGTGAGAACACCCTGCCACCTCTGTCTTCGAAGACTAGGGCTTTCAATATGGCAAACAATGCTAAACAGAGAAACAATAGATCATTCCTTCCAGTGCAGTTTCGTTACAATGGAAATGAAGATACTTCATATGAAATTCATGCATGCAGAAATGTCTAATACTGTCTTTATAGGGTAGTGGGTAACAGAGTTGCTCCGGCACTTGGAATAACCTGGGCAAATCAGCTGCTGATGAGACTGATGGCCAGCCGGGTATCGTGGCCTGGACAAGCATCTGGAGTGGCATCACACTGCACTGGAAGCATGAGGACTTTAAGAGTAGTTTTTGCTCCTCATCTCCCTCCATCCTCTTGCTACTATACAGTACAGTTGGAAGGTGTAAAAGGAATAAAGTAACTCCTTTGCACAGTGAAGTATTCAGCTCCAAAGATGTATGAGAACTACTCTGCCTCAGGAAGAATTAGTAGTAAAATGCCATTCTTACTGGATGAGAGAAGTGGATGGTGAAGTACGTGAACAGTGGTATGACTACATTTAGCCTGGTCCACATTGTGAAAGATGTTTTTACATTTGGGTATTTCCCTTATGGGAGAAGTGTTCTGGAGGAGAGTGAAGCTGTGGGCAGGTGGAGGCTGCACAGTGAAGTGGGATGTGGCAATCCCCATTCTGGGGGAGACCAGATGTCTAATTTTATTTTAATAGCATGCTAATCTAGAAACATCATTTACTGCAGGTGTGTATCCTCTGTTTCCAGACCGAAAGGGACTCAAATTCAATCAGTTAATGTTGCCTGCTGGTGGTTCTGGGCCTCATGCTGCCAGTAAGGATGGCTGTTCTTTGAAATAACACAAGGGAGCTTTGTCACAAAGCAACTGTCCTATTTTAAAACCATTTGTTATTAATATTAGGATTTTTTTAAAATAATACCAGAAAGGTATTTAACATCTTACTGTAAGAATTAAAATTGTACTCCCTTTGTACTAGATGGGTGCTATTCATCTTCATAGCACTTCTACAATTTTTTTAATGGTTAATTTCCACTTTTCCTGCTTTCCAGTCCCCTCCCTTCATAATAACAGCCTATTTAACCTCTTTCATTTGAAAAACAGCAAACCATACCCCTGTCCCCTTGTTCTGTTTGCCCATCTCTGAAGCTGAGTAACCTCAGGGTAAGGGCTCTCTTCCAGTTCTTCCTGATCTGCACCCTGCTCTGTGTTTTGCTGGATCTGGACAGTGTTCTGAATTGCTGCCTCTAGCATCCTCTGTCCATGCTGCTGGGCTCTCAGCTAAATTGTGGTTCTGAAGGGCATCTTTAGCTGTTTTCATCCATCTGTGGATCTGTTGCTCTTCTCAGGTGATTTTTGGTGTTCAGTTACAGATTTACATGGTTTGTCTTTCCATCTTTGCGCTATTTATCGCATCTTTTTCTGTTGTCCTCGGACCACTGCCATGACACCTGCTTTTCCTGTGACTGAACTTTTCCATCGCCGAATTAGGTGTGAGAACAAGCCTGGTGAAGTTACTCACACAGGCTTTCCAGAGGCCTCAGAGCTTCAGAGATTTCCCCCCTTCTTTTACTTGCATCTGCAGATGGCCCAAGCAAGAACTCTGCATGTTTCTGTGGTTACAGAGTTCAGGTCTGTCTTTTGGCCAGGGTACACTATATTAGTGAAACAGGCACCTCCTCCACCTTTTCCCAGTCATCCTCTTCCAGGACAGCAGCTGGGTAGCAGAAAGGAAAAGTTCTGTCTGGCTGTGTGCTGGCTCAGCTGGAACTCTCTGGCACACTTGTCAGGGGACAACTGAGTATGACTCAAGGAAGAGACCCTGTGTGACTGCCTCAGGAACTTCCAGAGAACAGGCACAGCCACAGCTTGAAGCTGAAGGAAGGAAAGTGTAAGTGAGCAGAAAGGATGAGTTGCTTTCAGTGCCTTGTGCGATCCCTTCTGAGATCTCGGGGGATCTTGTGCAAATAGCACAAGTTGTCTCTAGATTGCTTTTCTGAAGTGTCTTAATTGTATTTGGAAGTGACTGTGCTTGATGGTGTTTTTTAATAAAATCCAACCATGAACCTTAGAAGCCTTTGTGTACTCTAAGGAGAGAGTGCCACAGCCCAGCAGCAGGGACTGGCTCCGTCTTCAAATCCCTGCCTTCTGTGCCTCCATGCTAACAATTCAATGGAAGATCAACTAATGCAGTGTAGGTAACATTCCAGTTTTTCCCTTCTGTCCCAGGCTTGTGTATCTGGGACTGGAACTGTAGCCAATGTAATGCTCATCCTAGTACTGACTGGAAAAAAGACACAGCGATGGAGCTGATTAGTGTGAGTCAGTCAAGCCCCACCTGGACATTCACTTACATAAGAGCCTCATCAAAGCCTGGACTCCAATCCTGAATTTGCCTTGCTGTGTTCTGAGAGTGGATCAGTCTGGTATATACCTTAAGGCTCAGTCTTGTAATATTTAGATCATTCTTTTTTGCAAGTTGGCTGCTTGCAGGAATGAGCCATAAGCATTAAAAGTCAAATATGAGCCTGTTATCCAAGTCCCAGTGTACCTGGTGAAAGACATTTTTACCAACAAACTGAAATAACATTTTACCTGAGCAAGTCTTCCCATCGTTGCCTATATTGGTTATTATTTAACTCTGCAGCAGTGTCAGAGCAATTACAGTTTGTCTTCTAGCTCATTATCACACATCCAACCTCCCCAATCCAGCTGACCTCCCCCCAGCTCACAGCCATGAGTTGGTCACTTGCAGGGGCTGAATGTTCATCTCCAGTTCCTGCCCCATCCCTCAGTCCCACCCCATTGAGCCTGGGATGTCCATCTGACACAAGTGCAGGTTTGAGGCTGCAAACCCCCTGCGTACTGAACAAATGCCTGCCCGCTTTGAAGCCTGGTGTCAAAAGTGTTGTAACAAGCTGAAGTTTTAATAAATGCAATTTAAGAACCTTCCCTTTATACAGCTTTATTCATCTTTGGATTTCACAACTCATATTTGTTTCTATACAAGAAAAAATTGAAGTAGTTTGTACAAAGAAGATTTACATTCTAGAATGTATTAAGTCTTTATCCTGCAAGACTACTTTTAAATATTTTTCTACACTTTGAAAAGAAAGGCTAAATGACACTTGAGAAACTTTTAAACATTTTCAAATTAAACTACAGATCTGTGAAGTATTTGAAGAGGCCTTTTTCAGCAGAAAGATCATGTTCTGAAATCATTGCTTTGGAAAAGGAGAACCAATTCATTTGTAATTGGTAAAGAATTCACACAACCGACCTATTAACAAAACAGATGTAGTAAAACATGATAACCAATTTCATTACAAGTTTCTTCACATCAGTGATTTGCTACTGTGGTACAGATAACATTTGTGGAAGGTTATTTTCAATAGTTTTATGGGGTAAGAGAGGCAGGTGAGCTCCCAGTGGGATTTCATCCGTACCTGTGAAGAGCAGAACTGCTCAGAGAGATCAAATGCAGTACCTGAAAGCCAATCTTGGAAGGTTTATTTATCTTTTTTTAATCAAATATGAAAGTCATGTATGGGGGGTGGGGGTCATCTCCTCAAGAAGGATACACTGACATTACAAATGGTTTTCTGATTTTGCTGTTGGGTTTTGGTTTCATGAATGGTTGGGGGAATAATCCAATGTAGATGTTCTGAGATTTCTCTCAATTAACTATCTACAAAAGAAGTAAAAAACCAGTGTACTTCTGTAAGTCGGTGTCAAGGACACTCCACAGCAGCACATCTTTTAACATTTATTCTCTCAGTACAGACTAACATGGCCAAAAATGCAACTCTCTTAGCAGCCTTCAGACACAATACATGGCCTGCACAACAAAAGCCAAACTTCAACTCACCAAATACTGTAAACACACTGTCAATGCAGCACTGCACACCTCTTTTTCTAGGTATTTACAAGAGAACCACACCATTTACAAAATTTCTGGATTCAGATGGTATAATTTAAGCACAGATACCTCAAGATCAAAACGATTTTAATTTACTACCATTTAGGAGGACTTGGGGAATGGGGTGTCATTTATTTTAAGCTACAAATTTTAGATCATGTGTCCAATTGTTTTTGTGTTGTGTGTGTGCTGTTTTATCACTGCAGTACTGCAGTCACAAATACAACAATGGGTCAGTTATTCCTCCAGAAGAGGAGCAAATTATGAAACAGGTACTTAAGAAAATTTAGTAAGATCTAAACTCAAGACCAAATATTGCCAGCATCAGTCAAAAAGACTGGCACACAACCTGAGACAGAAAGGCAACAGGCACCTTTCTCTCAGTAACAATTCCATTCATTCCACATCCTGCTGTACACTCTGGGACTCACCACTGTGCACAGAGAATCCAGAGGAACTGGCCTAACCTGGAGTCTTCATTATGTTCTTCATGAAGTTCACTCTTAAAACTCTCGTCAAGGACAAAACTGACAGATTAAAAACACAACCACATTACCAAGGTTGCAGTTTTCCTAACAAGATGTCTGTCACTTCTGAAAGTCTTTTCTAGTTTTCTGTTTCATCAGAACTGTTTATTTAGTTTTGTGCTGAAGACACCCAGGAATTACACAACTGGATGGTCTGGATGTATTCTTGATGCAGACTGTTAGCTGTAACTGGAACAGAGGAAACCCAGAAAGAAAATCTTGCATAAAAGTGAACTGAGAAGCCCATCTTAAATATAAATGTACACAAACCATGTCCTGACAGGACCTCATTCATTATTCAAACACAGGGAATGTTGACTTGAACTTGTTTTTTCTACTTTAGATGTTCTCAAACTGCAAACAGCTCACTGGCTCCTAACAGTAAGCACTTGGCTACCATTTGGGGGGATTTATAGATTAAAGAAGTCTTGTCATTTGTTCCTTCTCTGAAAAAAAATAACCTTTTAAATGTATGAATTGCTTAATAAGCAGTAGCTCAACAACATAACCTTCCATCACACTTTAAAATACTATACAAAGGATTAAAACATTTAAAAGCATGGTATTAGTAATGCCACCACCAGCAACAGCGTGAACAAGAAATTTCCCCTGCTATAACCATCAACACATCAGGGTGTTGCACTTTGAAACTTACTGTAAACTGGCATTTGGCATGGTTACATAGTCTATTGCTATTTACACAGGATTGGATGCTTTTGAGACATTGCAAAAAGTAATTTTCCTTCAAATCTTTAAGATGAATGTGAGAAACACGTTTTTCAGTTCAAGTAATTTCTTATTACCGCATCAGTTCTGTGTCTGAACAATTTTGTGGGTTTTTTTTGAAAGCCAGATTTTTGTGGGCTCTCCAAGCAGAGCAAGGCCCACAGAGCCACTCCTGCAGCAGCAGGAGCACCGTGCTGGCTGGAACAGGGACTGCCAAGGGGTGTTTGCAGTGAGTGTCCCGTGACACCAGGCTGGGGCAGGGGCTCTCCTGCTGCCCCCCAGCCGGAGATGGGCACCCCCCAGCCTAGCCTACAGCTCTTTGTGCAAAGCCAGCTCAGTCTGCCTTTGTGCAGAGAGTCTGTTTGCCAGTGGGGGCACAGAATATGCTTTGCTTTAGGGAGGGGGGAAAAAAGTATATATATTACATATTTTTTAATATAAAAAGCTCTTAATAAAAAGATTAAAACTCGAGTCAATATATGAGTATCTACTGTTAAGATAACAACCTGTTCCTGCTCGAGTTCATTAATGAATTGCACTACTCTGTGCTAAAACTTCTACATAATTATTAGCAGCATCATATCTCACCATTCCTAAACTGTCTCTATAGCAGGTGCACCACACGCAGCTTTCTTTGAAGAGATGCTCAGACGGTACCTCCTGGTAAACATAGTTAAGTGCATTACACAGACACCTTTTTGCATCAGTTACTATAACCAACTTAAAACCAGGTGCAAACCCAGTAAAATACTTCTACTAAGTACTAATTCTAATGACTTTTCACAGCCTGTTCAAATACTAAAACTTGCCTATGTTCCTATATTTTACCTCCTTCAGCTGGCGCTGACCTTGAATGAATATTCCAGCTTTTCCCAAAGTTAATTTTGTTCAGCATTTTTGAACTTACAACTAAGACCACAAATATATTTGTACACACACCGGCTGGGTTTTCTTTTTCACTTCCTCATCCAACTTCACACGAAGAAGAATTTTTACAAAAGAACAAAATCACAAGCTTTATAGAAAAGCAAAAGGAAACCCTAATGTCTATAAAATCCTTAAAACATACATACTTAGTTCCAGCAGCAGTCCTGTATACAGACAGCATATATATATATATATATATATAAACCTAAGTGGATTTAATGTGGATATGTGGTCACACAGGTCACTTGCCACTTTTGGCCATCTGGTGCTTCCATGGGGGCCCTTACGATCTGAGTGGTCGTTTGCACAGCAGCTACTCCACAGTGAAACATCCTGGCGTGCAGGTGCCTGCTTCTGCTGTCACCAGCTATTAGGGAGAAAGGCAGGATTTGGGATCAGCATAAAGGAACGCTGGGGCACTTTCAGCAAACAGAGAATGGGACAGTGAATTCCAGTGGACAAGCGAGAAAGTCAACCTGAGGCTCGATGTGCCCCTGAGAGCAGCAGGAGCTGCTCTGGGACAGTGCAGTCCAATGCTTAAGTATTCTTCAACCACACAAGGTAAAGGTTTTTTCCATTTCTCCTGATGGACACAAACCATCCTATCTCCATTGGATATTGCGCCCTAAGACTTACATTAGCAGAGTTATGGTCACAGGGGTTTCTATTCATGCTATTTATGTGTAACACAGCCCCAGCCATCACTTCTGTAAAATGTGACAGCTCAGTTTAGTGGTTCAGTCAGACGTGTCTAAGTGCTGTTTTGCCAGCCAAGGCTTCTACCATTACAGGGATCAGTGGTGCAAGGGCAAGCCCCACCACTACAGAATGCTCAATTGGAATTTATACAGTAATGCACATAAATTTATCCTTTTCTCATTCCAGTGCTGTATGTATTTACTGCCACACATTTAGTTTTGCCTGCATTTTCAAACACTGCTGCATTTTGGTACACTTTGAATGTGTTTATATTTTTACCTTTTTTTTGGCTGCTGTAATAGTCATATCTATTAAAGAAATCAATGTAAGTAGCATGAATGGGAGCAGTGCAATGGGCAATACATATCTACAGTTTTCCTTTAAAGAAAACACTAACACTGTGTTTAAAATTATCCCTATTTAAAAAGTAAGAACAGCAGTCCATTGGAAAAAACCCAACAGCATCTACAAACTAGGTGTTCCTATACACAAGGATGAGGAACCAAAGCTTTGAAGGTCTCAGTGCTTCTTTATTCACACAGGAATATTAACTAGCTTCTGTCCAAAATCTCAATGCGCCAAATCTGTATGACTGACACTCAGAGCTCGGGAGTCTGTCAGACAATTATTTCGTTCCTGTGTGAAGGGGAAAAAAACAAACAAATATATTAAGCAAATGTCCAGATGGAACAAGAAAACAAACAAAATTACTAGTTTTAACAAACAGAAACAAGCAAATACAAGGAACTATTGGGAACTGTTCTTGTTGGTGGCAAGGGGGTTGCTTTCCCAAATGCTAATAAATGTAGTTTTCCCCAACGTTCAACTAGTAATACTGTAAAGTACATACACCTTTCCAGGCCTGACGTAAGCCTTACCAGAAATGCAAGGGCCCATTTATGGGAATTGCCATGAGTGTCTGCAGTGGGGAAACTACAAAAGTTCACAAGAAGTGACAATTAATTTTAGTATCACAGTGTACACACAAACCAAAAACTCCTGGAAGGATCCAGTCCCGGGGCATCTAGGGCATGGTACTCTGAAACACTGGCACTGTTGCTGCAGAGAAATGTGCTTTACCCTGCATTTTTTCTGGCTGAAGCTCACCCTAAGCAAAGTTTGGCATACAGTTTCAACTACCGAAAATCCTGCAGTACATTCCTTAGAGATAATACAATTACAACACCTTTACACCACTCAGGAGTAAAATGAGAGCCACATAGTTTGGGCTTTCCTACTTCAGGACACACAGTGCTGAAGATCCTCACCTACAGATTTGTTAGTACAGAAGCAATTTTATCTTCCTAAAATTAGTTGCAGTTACTGTGTTAGTAAAATGCACAGCAGTGTTTAGAAGGCAGAACATTGCTCACTCATTTGACAACATAAACAATGATTTGTTAGGCAGAAACAGGCAATGGGGAGTAGCGCTTGGGGACATCATGTAGAGTTAAGCAAAATAAGGTTTTGTATTAGCAGAAGCACAACACAGATCAGACAAACTTGAGACTGCTCCTGTGCAACTTCAGAAACAACTGAAGTAGTGTTTAAGGGAACCTGATAACATACAGCAATTAAGATAACTGGGCTCTTTGCAATAAAGGGGCTGAATTTAAAAAAAAAAAACAAAAAACACCAAGCTGGGCTTTAACAGTTCCTGCATTTTTAGGTTGCTTTTACAAGAATGTAATATTCAAATTTCCTATCCACTGTAAAAAAGTCCAAAGCCAGAGACTGCTTAGTATCATTAAAGCCAATGCTCTTTACTGGATGGACTTGAGCCCTTGCTTACAATTAAATATGGTTCCCAAAAGTGTCACAGAATGATGCCTTAAGCATACGCTTCAAACATCTTACTGAAGTAGGATCTTACAGTCACTGTGAGTTTGTTGTTTTACTATTTATCACACTCTTTTTATCCCAAACCCTACTAACGATATTTATTTTTGTAACAGTATTGTAGGGCTTCTTACTTGAAAATGATCTTCAGTAGCCTTGCCACCCATGTTAAGCACATTCAGAGAACTGGCACGCTTCATGCTGCAACCAGGACAGTGAACATGCAAGGATAAACCGATCAGAATGGCTGAAAACTAGCAGCTCTAAAAACACAAGTACAACAACAAGCAATGCACAGTTAAGGGAATGGGAACAATGCCCCAAAACTGATCTGAGGGACACCCTTTAAGGTAACTACAGAACTTCAAATATGTTGATATTCAGCTCTCAGTTACATCTAAACCCAAAAAATTACAAATCTCCTTAGAGTTTAAACATTTCAGGCAACTAATTTAATTTCAACTCAAAATAAAAATGTCAATTGTCAAACCATACCAAATTAATACACTGGCTTAGCACTGATTTTTAAATAACTAATTCTCAGTTTCAGTTTTATGTGGCTTCTTTCAAAAGCATCAAAACACACAGAGAGTACAGGAAAAAAAATGTGAAACATAAGTACATTTGTCATGTAGGCAGCATTTACCCTGGAAAAGCTACAACAAAAGTTAGTTTTCTGCCTCATTTAGGTAAGTCTCCAGAATCAATTTTAAAAAGCATTTTTAAATGTTTCATTTTAAATATTTCTAAGTGAAGAGAAACAAGATGGTTGCTGCTGTTAACTTTGGTTGTGCTTTCGGCTTTACAACACTCAGTGGTAACAAGCACCCCAGAATATGGCACTGAAAGCAACACGAGGGGAACATGACCTACACAGGAGCTACTGACAGCCAAATTATCACTGCATTAATGGCAATATCTACTGCTGTTTGAGATGAGGATTAATCATTTACCTACATTTCTCAAACATATACAAAATTTAACAAAAATATTTTGACCTGTATGCAATGAAATTTATTATCAGCCTTAAGATTTCTATCATGGTGGACCACAACAGGAATGTCTGATGTCCTTTATCCCAGTTTCTGTCCATTACTCAGAATTTGTCACTAACTCTTTAGCCGGTTCAAAACTACTAAATGAGAGCTTTGAATATGTATCTGATGAACCATTCACGGGACAAAAAAGAGGCCTAACCCTGCAGTGCTACCAACAACTGAGACAACTGGCCAATGTACCGTTTCCAGTGCCTTCCAGTAACATGGAAAGGTTTATCCATACAGATCACGTTAGATATTAACCAGTTTTTCTTTCTACTGAAGCAGGACTACTAACAGTCAAAGTCAAGCACGAGTTTTAAATGCTTTCATAAAGCAAAGGCTTAGCAGGACAATGAACAAAAACACTAACACAGACAACAGCTGCCATACATCACAGGCTGACTGGTTTTTCCTAGTTAAATCTGAATGTTTCAAAAGGCAGAAGCACACAATTTAAAATATTTGACATGAGTGTTAGCAACAACAAAGCAAGGACTCATGCATGGTGTACACCTCTCATTTATTCAAGGAACAGGTACTACAGAGGTTATATATGGAAGTCAGAGGAAGTTAATCTGTAAAACAAACAAAATGTTACAGAAAACTCCAAAAGAGCATAAAGGTTTATGGAAAACATTCCAGGGAAACAGAAAATCCACCAGTACAAATTCACACCCATCTTTTAGGTTCTTGCTAAAGTGCCAATTAAAAAAGCATTATTCACACCTGAGATATTACTTTGCTTGTGGGTTGGTTTTTTTATTCTTTTGAGTTTGTTTAAAGCAACATACTTTAGTCTGGCAAGTGCACTTTTAATTCCCTCCATGTTACAAACACAACTGTGCAAAGAACATGCAGTTGTTTTTCTGGTGCATAAGAAATAGCAATAATGAAAGCTTGTTCTTCCGTTTTAAATTATAAACCTTAACTGTTCTGGTGTATGGTCAAAATTTTTGAAGTGAAAAAATAAGTAACACTAATTAAACAAAGTTAAATTATCACAGAACTGAATTCTGAAATACTATAAAGAACGGATACCTTGCTTCAGGTATTGCATGTTTCAAAGAACGGGGGGTTTTTTGTCAAAAAGGTGTTTGTATGATTGTAAAGAAACAATTTCCCTGATGAGTTTTCCACTTTATTCTCTTCAACATTCTGTATCAAGCAACTAAGTCTTTCTTTCATCCTGTTATATTAGTGCATTGCTATTCAAGTATTTCTCACTCAGAATCACCCCAGCACTGTCAATTCCTATTTACAGAAGCAGAGTATAAAGGAGAGGTGTAAATCAATTTCAAGATAAAGTCTTCCTAGAGACACAGGCAGGGAATGCACTGTAAAGGAGGGAGGCATGTAAGTCTTCTACCTAGAGTGGCTGACTTCACAGCAAAAATGATTTACATGTGTGCTATGTCAGTACTGTAATATTCAGCTATCAAACACACTAAACCACCAAAGTCTGCATTATAAAAACTGAGTACCTCTTTTGTTAAACTTAGGAGCAGAAAAAAAAATTATTTACTAAAGTTTCTTCAGAAAATGATTCCTTGGAATATCAATATGTACAGCTATGCTTCATGATCTACCAGCAATCCTTGCATTGTTATTAGAACCAGCTAATATAAATTAGGATTTTAAAGTCTGTTTATTACAAGAACAGAAATTATTATTGTTTTACACACTCAAAGTGACTACCTACCTAAAAGCCTTTTAGCAAGTTTTAAGAGTAAATTATTCTTTGAAAACTATGGTGACATCTAAAAAACACGAATACTTTGTCAGAAAGGGAAAGAAAGAAAGATATTGCTTTGCTTTCAAGTCTGTTTCTCACTAATACTTTTATTTGAGGAAATCTCATCTGGTGATACAGACCCCACAATGTAATTAATGTTAACGTGGGTAAATGACTTTTACATGGGTCAGGTGACACAACTATAGTGCAGACAGTAACAAGGCAGGTGAGTTCTTACAGGGCACTGCAAAGCCAAATGTCTTAGAGTTATACATCAGCATAATTTTCTACACCTATAATCAAGGGGTGACTTTACCTGCAGAAAGTGTCAGCTATAAATACTAAACCGGCTTTTATGGAACCAAAAACCTTTCCACGTCTCACAAAAATGAGGAGAGAATGCAAAATTAGCTCTGGATATATGTATCTATTCATACAAGCAATATATCTGAACTATGATGTATGAACTCTGCACAGAACTGAGCAGAAAGAGAAAACTGATGTATAAAAATGCTACTACTAAAGACAAAGAAGGAAATCCCTTTTATTTTACTTTGGCTTGCCTTTGTTTGTTTTCCCTAAAGCATTTTACATTTACACATTTCCTTCTTGTAATCACATGCTTTTCAGTTTATTCCCAATTTATCATCTCACAGGCAGTACTTAGTGCTGTATCAATAAATGCAAAGGCATTTTTGATCTTGAATTCTATTCAGTGCCTGCAATATCAAGTCTCTGCCAGTGAAATTTTAAGTAAAAATTCTAAAGATCAGATTAGGCTGAATTTAAAACAGGTATTCAAGGAAGCCAATTCTACATGTACTGCAGCTGTACATGTTTTACAGCCACATAAAAACAGTATGGCAAAACTTCACTTACACAAATACAGTGAGACCCTCCCTCCAGGTCACTGTCTCAAGTAATACCACCATCATCATCATCATCACCTACTACATTATCCAGATTCAGTTCCTCCAAGTTCTCCAATATGACTGCTTTAAGCATAAGTCTCAGAGTTTCCTGTCAACTGAGTCAGTCCCAGTTTTCCAAAGCAAGTGCAAAAACCCTGCTAAACTGACTGCAGTTATGTTGGGAGTGATGGGGAACACTCACAAATGCCATTATGAAAAACAGCAGATGCATTTTAACATTTCTCTGCAGCAGTCACGATGAATGATTTTATAGATTAGAAATATTACATACATTCAAATCCATAATCATATGGTAAACAGGAAAGAGTGAGCAGTCAGACTCATTTGAATTTTATTTTTTACCACTGACTGTCATTGAGGCCAAAAGGTTAATAAGAGGCATGATTAGGTTTATGTTTTTGAATATTTTCCTCTGCTCTCTTACATCTGAGTTTTCCAAAAATAGAAACTGAGAAGGGCTCAAGTAGGTAATTGTCTTTAAACCCACAGCAATACATAGCTATATCAAGAATATATCAAGAATGTTAGCTGTGGGTTTACTGTATTCAGGCTTTACTGTAAAAATCAGTGACACATTATTCTCCACTGCTGTGTGAAAAGGATAATTTTTCAGATAACTAATACTTATCAATAATTCTACGATGCTTTTCTAATCTCCCAAGTAGCTAAAGCAGTAAAAAGGAAAAAAATTGTCAAAACTGAGTTTACTATTAAAAGCAAATATAATTCCTCAGATGTTACAGAACTTTCATTTTAAGTTTAAGAAATTACTTCCTATCCCATTTTTCTTTGACACATAACTCTGTATGATAGGCAGTTAGCTAAGCAGGGAAGAAAGCACTGCCCTGGGTGCTACACTAGGCTACAGTGGGGGCACAGACCGAGGGCACAGCAGCACAGCTAAGAACAGATAGTTACCCTGGGTTCTTTGGTTCACTGTCCCGGGAATTTCCTCCCTTCAGCTTTCTAACCAGCTTCTCACTGCTGCGTCTAATGGAAGCACGGAGCTTGCTAAAGGAACCACTGCGCTTTAGAGATCCAGTGCCATCCTGAAAGAAATTGAATAAATGTGAAACTGCACGAGTTTGCTGCCCTCCCCCTAACATGGCTCAAAAACATTTCTTTGATGAATTGTGGTATTTTTCGTTGCTATTAATATATACTTATACAATATACAATTACCTAAACACATAGTACCATATAGCTATGACTTTATCAAAACAAAAGGGTTCCTTCTTAAGTGTAACAGATTTCTAAACACGAAGACATGCCCAAGCCACAATTCATAATAACCATGATAAAACCCCACGACAGTACTCCAACAATTCACCACCACCATGTCACCATTTCATATGAGCACACCGTGGTTAACAGAGTACAGAGCCCCAAGCAAAAGCATTCCATCAGTCTAAGAAAAAACCTGTTTTATTCTTTCTAAACATCTACATCACTTGCAAACATATTTAGTTAATCCTAAAATCCCCAAACAAAAAGTATTCCTGATCAGAAACACCTGTGGTCAAATTCTGGTGCTTTGTTTTAACTTTCCACTGAAGAAAATGTAAAATATAATTAAGTTAATTTTTGATAAATTGCATTCATGTTTTACACTGCTGTGCTGACCGAAATTCTATTTTTAAATGCTTTACTCTTAAAAAGACCCCAAGAGTTTAGTAAGATTAAAAGTGACCACTTCCTACTTCATAGAAAACTTGGGTGATTATGAAAGAGGAGTTGTAAAAGAAAAAAGCACTACTAAGCAAAGACAGACACCTGAGTTGGAGTGAGTTTATTAGAAGTTAGAAAGACAAATACACAAATCACTGAACACCAAGATTAGTAGAGAAAAGCATAATTGCCAAAATCTCACACAAAGACTAAACAGCAATGCTACTTTAGAATAATCATAAGTGAAGACATCCAGAGTTCCATATTGATGTTAACCATATAATAGGTCTCTAAATACATTTTAAAGCACTTGGAGAACATGCCTTACTTTTACGGGTTTGGTTTTTCTCCTGTGAAGATGACCATCATGCCGTTTCAATAATACCTTGTGTGATACTTTTAACTACCTTTATTCCATAGTGAACAGCTATTTATAAAGGTCATTGTTACTTGTTTGGCTTTTTTTACTAATGTATTACACAGCAAATGGTTGTAATAACATTTTGTATGACTACATACATATCTGGCAAAGCTACACATGTACAGAAATAGAAAACCAAAAAAGACACCAGCACTGGAGGAATGGCCAGTTTACAGGGAGTGTAGCTCTGACAAGAATCTTAAGGGGTTTGCTAAAACACAGCAGTCAGTACTGAAGAGAGAAGTTAAAGCTTGAAGATGGTGCACGCCCGTCATGCAGGAGACAGTATAAGAATCACAAAAGGCATCTAGGCCTGTCAGAAACGGAGAGAGAGAAACTGAATGAAACTGTTGGGAAAAATTCAACAGTTTTCCATTTTGAACAGTCATGTTTACAGTATTTCTAGGTCACATTCAAACCCTTGGGAATCCAGGGTAAGTATTGGGACGGCCCTGAAGTACAAAGTGCAGGCTCTTGGAATTACCAGAACCTGCATCTTTATACAGTTTCACCCACATCACTGATACGGGACTGACAGACGAGCATGACAGATGCTGTGCATTCTTTAAGTCAGAATTTGTATAAAATGCAAAACACCTTTAAGCTTTAGTATTACATTTTGTCGACAAAAAAAAGGATTTTTTTTCCCAGCTGATAGTAACACAAAGATCAAAATTAAAATAAATAAATGAATGAATGAATGAAGAAGCAAGGAACAGAGCAAGGTGCATTCATTTCAGCTTTAACTTCTGTCAGGAATTCCTTGAAAGAAAAGTGCAAGAAGAGGCCTTCACCTAACCTCCAGACAAAATTCTGTTCATCCTTTAAGGACCTAGAATCTAATTGACCTGGGTAAATTCAGTTTCACAAGCATTTTTTAAAATATATCTCTCTGAGCATATATATAATCCAAGTGGAATTTTCTCTACTTTCCCTAATGCAGTGAGGCAGCTGAAAGAATCCACCTTTAAAATAAACTGTGCTTCAATTTACACACTTTTCTTCTTGGTATGACTACAGAGACCATTACTGATAAGCTTAAGATACCTGTCTTGAGAGCCTTCACCTATAACAATTGGGAGTGAACAGTAATTAAAATTATCCTTGGAAACAGCAAAATGCCTTGCTACCAAGTGACCCGAAGATCAAAATCTGAGTATTTCTGTTTCAGACTACACTGCATATATTGTTCACATTTGAAAACAGACTTTGGTTTTGCAGGATTGATTAAACTGAAGTCTAAATTCCAACTAGAAGTATTAGATAAGTGAAAAGGCTAACTGTTCTATGGTCTGAAACCCGCAGTATTATAGTAGTAATAATGATCCAAAGAACAAAGGCAAGACAAATTTGGTAGGTACAGAGTATAACTCTAGAGTAAACCTAATTAGCACATTAGGAGTAAACAGAGAGCTTTTGGGTACTTCAAATCTGAAATAAAAACAAACTCCCAACTTAAACACTGACTGCATAATTAACAAAACACCTTTAAAACATGAGTTCAGGATAAAAAAAAATTCATAAATGCAGAGTAAACAAACCAACCGAAAACATCACAGGAGATTTCTATGGCAAAGTTTAATTGACAATTTTTATGTCATTCAGAATGGGAATCACCTCATGATATTTGCTTACACTCCTCCCCACCATCACCATCTCCTGTACTCTGTACTTGTCTGCTACAAAGTCCCTCTGACTGTCTGACACTGAACAAGAGCAACTCTCATCAGCTTTTTTATAGCAGTGAAATTTACTCTTTTATTTCCCACGTGGAAGTAGACTTATGTGCCCAAAAGCCTGCCTTTTTGAAAGATGTGGGTTAGAATAAGAAAAGATATTTCCTCGCACTAAGAACATTATCTTAAGTACCACAAAGATTTTTATCTCCCCTGCAACAGGCTGGAAGATCAATTTATAAAAATGCCAGTTACAGGTATTCACTTATTTTTTATATACAAATGTAATAAGGGATCCAAATCTTGGCCTTTCTACATTAAATTTTTAAGGCCAACTATTTCTTTGGATGGACTTCGTAAGTAACACGTAAACATGCAATGCAACAACCTCACTTAATGTGTCTGCTTTAAGAGATTTACTTAAACAGGTATTTCAGTTCTTTTCTGCAAGAGTTTACATCAAAGCCTATAATGCTTAATCACATTACATATGGAAGGCACTTAATTACATCTTCCAACATTTTTCAATGACGTTTGTCACTTTACACACAGCACCTGTTCTTTCTGACAGCTGAAGAGTAGGAGTCAGCTTGACCACTTCAGAAGAATTTAAATGGAAATGGCAGGCCTCTCTTCAGGCTCTGCACAGAGAAGTAATAGATTCTACTACATTTTACAAATCAGAATATTTTGTCTGGAGGGAACACACAAGGGTGAAAAAACTACACAATATAAAGAGGGAAGAACATCACTGAGATAGACACACTTGCAGAGTAGAGGGAGAGAGAGTTGCCTACTTCATGTAAAACATGTAATACAAAACACCTTCTCTTAAGAGGGGAGGAAAAAGAAATAACAACGATGAGAATAAAGCAATGCCACTTCAGCACACTAGAAATGAAGTTTGTTTACCCTGAGGGGTCAAAATTTAATTTTTCAGATCAACAAATTTTATCACTGAGTTTAATTCAAATATTGACCTAGAAATACTGTCTATTGCTATTCCCCAGAAGGCCCTTTCCATCCAAAACCTGCATGCATGTTTAATTAATGTCAATAACAGAAAAAGTTTAATCCATTTAGAACATATAGTCATGCAAAGTACAGAGAAAATTAAGGGAGGAGTACAGTACACAGTTCTAATGCTGAATGGGCAAAATGAGAATTAAAAAGAGAGTTATCCAACCTGACTTTGGCTTTATTAATGATGCAGTATTATTCACAATAGATGCTGATTGACTGTCTTGGCACTGAGAACACCAATGCCAAGAAAACAATAATAAAGAGACAAAAGCAAAGATGGAAAGAACATCTGGCTTTAAGACTAAAGCACTATGTGTTTTATCAAGGTTTCTTTGGAAGGCTAAGCTTTGTCATGGCTGACAAAAAGATGGGGAAAAAAAGATTGCTATTGTAAGAGAAATGAAGCTTCAAAACACTCAATATTGCAAAGTAGGCTACTTCCCCTCCCATAAAGCAAAAACAACACCACTTTTAGAGACTAACAGAATATTTTCAGCAGCACTACAGCTGGGAGTTAGTTAACAGTGCAATATATATCCCATTGCTGGCAATGGGATAAAGCATGGGAAAGCTGGTGACAGAAGCAAACAACTACATAAGCAGGACCAAAAACTGAAAGCTTGCACTGTCTTTCAAATTAAAGGAAAACAATGGTTAGAAAAATGCATGTTTAATAATCACATTGTATATATGCTTTTACTTTATGATGATCTGTGTAATGCAGTGAAGCCAATACATGGGAAACAAATAGGAACAAGGTCTGACACCAGCCAGATTTTAATATGGGGAAAGTGGTATTAATTTCAATTAAGAAACATGAAGTCACCATCACAGTGTTATGTGATGGCACTGCCTCTTAAAATGGATTGTACAGCAGCTTGAAAAGTTACATTTCTTCTGCCAGCAAGTTGGGTAAGGAGGAGACTGAAATTATTTTAGTGTTAGACCAGGCACTTCAATTTACTTTGAAACAGCTAACACTCAAAACATCTCCATAGCAAATGTTCCTTGTAATTCCAACTGCTGCAGTATTTTTAAAAGAACATATAAATTACAGGCAAATTTGGCATCAAAGGGATAAAAGCAAAAGTAAGTTAATTGCCAGAATATTTCTACCAGTAAAAAGAAACCACTGACAAGTAATTGTACACCAGACCACCACCAGGACACTCAATCAGCATTGAACAACTTGGCATTAAATGCAACTGCTTGGGATTCTTGCAGTACTGTCACCAACCATTCAGGACAACAACAGAAAGGATGTTTTAAAATTTTAAGATATGACAATTTTTTTTTTAACATTATGATAGGCAAAATGTTAATTCTTCATTTCTTAATTGATTCTGCAAAATTACAAAAATGCAAAGTAGACCAACCAAAAAAAGAAAACCAAAAAAAACACCAAACTACTGAAAGCACGAGAGGCTGGTGGGTGGACAACCATGTTTGTTAGGGTGGTGGTTTATCTAGGCTGTTTTCTAAACTGTGTACTGTACTTACCCCGTTCCACTCTACGCTCATACTCACTTCCTCGCCTCCGTCAGGGCCACTCTCGTACTTTACCACATCCACGTTGAGGCTTTCTCGGCTCCGCCTTTTCTCTATGCTCTCGGGGTCATTCAGCACTTCAGCAACTCTCTGTTTGTGAACATTGTCAAGACCCTGAGAATTAGATAAAATGGGAAAAGGCTTTACCTTGTTACAAGCTGTATTAATCTATAACTTGCACACTGCAGGAATCAACACAGTGTGAAGTGGATGGACAGTCTGGTAGTCTGAGAATTCAGTGACTTGACGTTCTTTTCCTCCTTCCTTATCACTTGCCTCATGGTGTTTGTGTCACTTACCTGAAGCCACCTGGCCACCAGCTAAATATTTAAGCAATTTACAGATCATGAACAGTCAATGTAATAATTCTCAGTTATCCACCTATGAAATGGTGCAGCCATCACCCACCTTTGGAAAGAGCATTACAGATGTCTGAATATCTAATACCTAAGAAGGAGGTTATGTTATTTAAAAATACTGACTTACGACTTGGCATTATAGTATAACATACCCTTCAAAAAGAAATCAAATAGAAAATAAGCTTCTAATAAACAGACTAGATATATGGTCAATAACATACATTTACTTTGTGTTAAAGAATGCCCAATCAACTATCAAATAATCCTTTAAAAGTGCTAAAGTCTTAAAAGTGCTGAAGTACCTTCTGTGAAAACCTCGCACCAAAAATAAAGGAAAAATCTTTAACACAAACTAGAAAATAGCGAAGTTCGAACCATACTTATTTTCAGTTTTGTTTTCTTTACAATAAACTTACTCCACATCATAAACAGTATTTGCTGACAGGAAGAGATCCCAGATGTAGGCCTTACACTTAAAAATATATTCTGCATCTTTTATAGTACAGAATTAGTAGCAAATGCAGCAGGGATCTGTGTGACGAATCCACAAAGTCAACCACAATACAGAAAGTGAGAAGGACGCCAAAATTCTTAAAAGTAAAGTGCAGGAAGAACAATGAAAGTTGCTTTTAGTGGCAGAGAGAGATCAGGTTCTTGGTTCCCATACAACTGTTTATGCCTAACTGAAGAGCTGAACAGTCCATCCTAATGGAACTCTACACACAAGGGAAGTATGAAATCAACACGTACAGACTGTGTATTTTCACTTCCCCATGGGTGCAGGGTGCAGATAGAGGCTGCAGCTCTCAAACAGCACAGAAACAAAGGCTCACAATGGCTTTTGCACCAACTCTTCGGCAGCACAGACCGCAAAGTGCATAAAAGTATTTAAAATCACCACTGAGGAGGTGAGGTATCACAAACAGACTCTATGGCTGTTCCAAAGCTATCATCTCTCACTTATCTCACATGTGAAGAAACAAAATAATGAAGGGCCAGGAAACTGCACCCTCTCAGTTTGTTCAATTCTGTCAGGAAAGACAAAAGACAAAGAACACTACTCTTCTTCTAAAGTCTAGCACAGACATCCCACCCAGCAGCTAAAACAAACAGAACTTGCATGAAGAGAACAGAGATGCGGAGAACTGATGCTTTTCCACACCTGGCAACAAAAGTACCTCTTTGCTTTTAGCCCAAATACAGAAATGTATTAACCTGTCTGTCCTCCTTGAATGACTGAAAAGAAAATGGTAGTGTTGAACGCTGCCAGTAACACACCACTGTTTCCTACGTGTCTAAATCTAGTGCTGTGTGCACTGTCATATATTATGGATTAATGGTATAAGTGTTGCACAATGAAAAGCTGAAGCTCGGCAGCAGCAAGTCTCCAGCATGCTCCAAGAAAAATGGGCACAAGGAAGAGTTTTTGCAGTGGTATTGACAAGCCAGAAGATGGCTGATTAAATAGGGACTCTAAAAAAGAGATTTTCTCCAATAGAAAGAATCTTAATTTCCAAATAATCAATTTCATGCTTCCCAGTAAAAATCTGAACTTGAAAATCTGGTGCTCTGTTTTTTGATTTTGTTCTTTTAATATAAAAAGGGAGCCAAACATAACTACAAACTAAGTTTACTTCCAGGCTTCTTAATTGCTATTGTATTATGCCAGTTTATCCTGGTTGTATCTGTTCAGGCTAAAAAAGTTACATTGTGTAATGGCAAGAGTAAAAGTAAAAAACCAAAGCAAGTTATCTAAGATGCAGTACCCATTCATTTCTTATTTTCAAATTGCACTTGAATGAGACACTCTGAAAACAGACCTTCAAGTATGTGAAAATCATCTTCAGTAAAAGAAAGTATCTGTGTCAACTATTCTCCCCAATTCCTCGAATTTTCTTTGCTGAAAAACTCTTCTCCCACATTTATACTTTCTGATATCGGTTTCATTCCAATTCTTTGGCAAACATTCACAGGTTTTCCATTCTTTTTAGTGGAAGAAAGAACTTAGGCCACTTTATATCAAAGGAAGCTGTTGCTGAATTCAGCAGAAGAGCATGAGGTTTGCCAGGAACTTTTTTACTCTATCCCTCTTCCAGACATCTATTCCTATATACATCAAACATTATAATATCATTCTTTAAAGAACAGCTTCAAATCAGTATAACCAATAAAATCCAGTATTTTATCAATAAAGATATGGTCCATCAACTAAGTCCATTTACTAGAAGTTAGAATTTAAGTTTAAAATTCTACATGGACATATAAGGAAAAAAACTCACAACAAAACCAGACTCTTTTGGAAAACATACAAGTCTTATTTGCTAGTGTATAAAAACCAAAACTAAAATTGAACTTTCCAAGTTGGTTATGTATTATTTTCTTATTTTTCTTCCCATTTTAACACTGACTGACAGCCCATGTTTTTTTGTCCAGTCTTACATACTTTTAAAAAAGACATTGTATCAGATCATTCAAAAGGGAAAGAAAAAATAAAAAGCCAATAAAACCCCAACAAAAATCAAACTCTCTTGTACCTCCTAAGAGAAGGGAGAAACAGTTACTTGAACAGCAGATCTGAGAGCACAGATAGCAGAGGACTGTTAAGACAGTACCAGTTTATCAACCAGTTCAGACTGAAATTGGAAGATGACACCAGACACCAGGCACTAGACACTGACTAGCTCCACATTTGTATATTCTGCAGGCATGACACTAAAGCTGAAAATCTGCATGACCACAATGCAGAAACATCATTAAGGTGAATTTTCATACTTGCCTGTTTACGAGATCTCATTGCTGCCTCTTCTAATGTTTCAGCAGCTTCAAATTTGCCCTGTCGTCTGTAAAGTGCCCCCAGGTTCTTTAAAGTAGTTGTTACTGTTGGACTATTTAAAGCGGAAAAAAAAAGGGAAAAATATCTGTGTGTGAATACATATATATACACATACTAAACTCTTCTCAGTTCACTAATAAAAACTTAGATAGTATTTATCGTATTTTTTGTACTAACTTATTGACTCTTGAAATACGCTATACTGTACTTCATGTACACAGAATAACCTTCTGACCCCTTTCAAAGTGCATTAATGGCTCACACTGGGATTAGTCAACATCCCTGAAACTGGAGTGCCATGTCCTTGTGTTCCTCAGCTGCATCTCAAGGTGAAAATTTAGCTCTAGAGGACTGTGTCCAACTGAGTGATTGTGAAGCTTCCAGAAAATATGCTTATTCATGCATGCAGTGACCATTATTCTAGCATGTGTTAGTCACAGAAGTAATTAACAGTTTCCTTCATCAGCTTTTACTTAATACCTATTTGCAGTTTCTATGCATTCGAACTGTGCTTGAATAACAAAAGGAAAAAAACCCTGTCTATTCCATTAACAGGTCTCACACATCAAGACATTTTTGTTTCAGTGGCACAAAATTAGCTCAGTCACAGTATTGTTGTGTGAGGTTTTGCTCCAGTAACAGCAGAGAAAAGATTTTCTCATGCATTAGAATGAACTAGTACATGAAAAACAATCCAACAAAACACACTGCACTCAGAACTCAGGATGGAGAAAAAAAAGAGTACATTTCAACAGTACAAAGGTTCTGAGGCTTGTTAAATACAAGAATTCAAACACTCAAGAAACTTAAAACCCTCACTGA
This sequence comes from Grallaria varia, assembly GCA_013396735.1. Classification (NCBI taxonomy): domain Eukaryota; kingdom Metazoa; phylum Chordata; class Aves; order Passeriformes; family Formicariidae; genus Grallaria; species Grallaria varia. The sequence continues at coordinate 60,043 of VWZG01002136.1, forward strand.
TTATCAGTACTAGTTGCAGGGTTTTTTTTAGGTTGTACCACCTGCACATCAAAAAACTTGCAGTAACGGAACAAAAGCAAACAAAAAATACTTCAAGTATAATCCAAGCTGAAGTCCTTGTCTCTAACTGCACTTTAAAGTACATGCTTTCATTCACACAACTGTATTCTTCAAGCCCTAGAAACTCAAATAATGTGGTTTAATTTTGTTTTCTTGCACCAGCTAGGAAACTAAAGGCTCAGTTATTTGCACAGTCTCATTTTTGGCCCTCCCCAGAGGCCTTGATGGGGCAGGGAGGGCACGTAGTCCAACCAGCAGGGCCGAAAGAAGGAATGATGACCTGTGCTGCCACATGAAGGACTGCCAAGAACACAACAGTTGAAACTTTGTTACTTACTAGATCTAACCAGCCTAGACTAAAAGCAGTCTCAGGACTTGAAAACTGCTTCTGTGTTCTGAAACCCATTCCTGGGCCCTAAATATTTAAAACTATAGTTTTTATATTCCTAAGCAAGTAGCTGGTTTGGTTTAATTTTTAAGTTTGGTTTAATTTTTAAGCATGCTTTAATCTGCCATATTGGGTATTGCTGTGTTGTTTCTCCTGTAAAGAAATGACCCACCTGTCAACTTTGCAAGCTTTGTACCAGCCACCATATTCCCCAAATGCTGTGCCATCTTTTTGCTTTCCCTAGAATAAAAACACAGTTGAAAAAACCCCTCATTTTAACTTAAACAAGTAAAAGCTCCAAAAAAGATTTACGACCATGCTCTTACTTTGCATTCTTCCCTCTCTTCTGCATGCATCCAGATAGGCTTATTTTCATCTGGTGAAACAAAAGAAAATATTTTATAGAAGAACAAAACCACAAAGCATTTATTGTTAGATTTTCACCATTCTGAAATGAAATTGTGAACCAGGGGATTATACTCTTACCACCACAAAAAAATTTACTGTCCATACTGCAAGCAGCAGATAAATACAGCATGCACCTCTTCTTTTACAGTTTTACAATTCTGTCTTTATCTGAACTTAGAAATAGTTTTTTCTGAGAAGCTTTGAAGTCAATATATACTGCCGCCAATTTGTCATGTGCTTAGTTCAGTGCTAGAAAACATGCATTTATTTCTTTTATCATAACAGCTGCTTTGACATCTACTAAGTGGTGCATAGGCTACTGTCATGGAATTCAATGACAATTCGTTACTATGATTTATAGTTGATAAAAAGCATTTGACTTCAACGTACAGTGTAATTCCCAATTTAATGGTATTCTCCCCATTCTTCAAATGTGTAAGTGGAAGATTAGCCTTGACAATGTCTTTATTTATATAATTAAAAATCCTACATTGACTTTTTCCTGTGACTGGAATGTGATGTACGTTTTTCTGCGTCCACAGAAATACCAAACTTGGGGTTTGTTTGGCATAATTTAAAATACAATTAACAAATTAACAATTAACAAATTATAAACCTACGAAGTCCACCTCATTTAAGAAAAACTCTGCTTTTGAACCAAAAACCATTCCTGCAGCTAAAAGTTTTCATTATGTCTATGCCCACTTTTACATCCACCTAAAGCAGACTACACTTTTAATCAGGATACTACCGACTTCCTGCAAATTTCATTTCATAATAACTACAAAAATGAAACATACATTCCAATCTAGGGACTCAGTTTCTTACCATCTACAGAGCCAAACTCCCGTTCATGAGCACGAGTAAGAATCTCTTTGTACAGATTTTCCGCTTGCTTAAACTTGCCCTGTTTTAGATAGCAGGATGCCTAAAAACAAAAAACCCCCAAAAGGTATCAGTACGCCGCTTTCTTCATCTTCATAAACAATAAATACAACACATGGTGAATAAAAGTGCATTTCAATTCATCAGACTGTTTTTCTTGAATTTATGCTAGAAAAGGCTTACCAGATTGTTTTTTGTCTTTGCAACATTTGGATCATCTGGTCCCAGCTTAGTCTGGTAGATTTCAAGTGCCCTCTGATAGTAGTATTCAACCTCCTCATATTTGCCCTGGTTCTGGCATAGTAAAGCCAAGTTATTTAATTGTTTGGCAACATCAGGGTGATCTTTCCCCAGGACCTGAAAATTAAATATACTGTGTTAAAACATTCTCTAATCATCATATCAAGGCTTAGAATAAATCATTTAGAAACACCCTGTTAGTTTTATT
>VWZG01002136.1:72196-83199 GCA_013396735.1 Grallaria varia
TACATATTTTCCCTCTAACACTATTTTACAGTCATTATTGTATCTCTGTAGTTACAGACAGACATTCAATTGCCTATAGGTCTAGATGCAGCTGTTTTGATGACGGTGCAACAGCTGTCTCACGCTGGACAAAGTAGCTTGCAAAACACAACCTCTGCAAGAAAACATTTCCTGTGCTATTTTGTCAGTATCTTATGCTCTGCATTAAGGACAGAAAAGTTCTGAATGTCTGTGAACATCTCTACCAAATGTAAATGAAGATCCAAAAAATTCTAGAAACTCAGGTAACTTAATCATCATACATGTTGTTACTGATATGACAAACAAGTATAACAATACAAAAATGTAATGACAAATAACTTGACCCTTTTTAAATGACACCAGAAAAATGTTCTATAATAGAAACAAATAACTGAAAAATTACTCCTTTTTACTTAAGATACTTATATCTTTGAGTTAACCAGGAAGTATAAATGAAAATAAAAAGGAAAGATTTTTCAAAACCAATAAATTAACATCTATGTGAAGACACTTGAGGAAACACTGATAAACTAATATTTAATATTAATTAAAGTGTATTAAAACAGAAACAAGCCTAGTTTTAGAAGGAAAAAAATTACAACCACTTAAATATTGAATTAAAACAGCTGTAAGGAACATGCATATATGCACATCATGACAACAGCCAAATGATGTGCACTTATGCTCTTGTAATGCATTAAAAATAAAAGGTTACTCCTGTTTATATGCACTCAAAATGCCCTCTCTGCTATGACCTCCTGCAATGCAATACCCAAATGGCACATCCATTTGTGCCCCCCTAAAAAGGCTGCACACGGTACTAGTTTACTTTGTAATAATCCATTATCTGAAAACACAGTTAATTTGGGGAAGCAGTGAATTTTGTTCTACCTCAGTCTAACACAAAAACTTCATGTTCACAAATAAATTAATATGGCACATATGAATCTGTATAGAACAGCTAATCTAGCATGGCATAAGAAATTAACTCATGAAAACCTGATGAGAATTTATTCATTTCCCATTTATAACCTGAGAACTATTACTCAGAACACTTAAAAGGCCGTTTTAAAGCACATACTCTCTAAAATTGTGTAGAAAAATAAAGTGCAATTTAATGTGGGCCAAATTTGTAAATAAATGCTTCAAACACCCACAGTTATGCCAGAAATTGGTACAGATTATCCTAATGTCAGCATACAGCTCAACCTTAATTACCTTTGGTATGCTTTCACACCTCCAATCAACAAAATCCATGCTGAATGCAAAGAACTGAACCTTCAATTACAAGGAAATAAAACCAGCAGAGAGCATCTAATGAAGTGACCATCTGTGTGTCTTATGGAAACGGGGGTAGCAATTCCTTCTGCATGCCCCAGTAATCCGTAATTCTGCAGTGAAGATGAAAAGCAGGTGTGTGCATGGATGGATGTAATGCACATATAGATGCATTTTTTAAAAAAAATTATGTATTTTAAACACCACAGTAGAAGGAAAATGAATTCTAAGTTATGACCACAGATAAATTAACACCCACTCACTGTTACAGAAAACCAAGAAACTAATACCAAAAACTACACCAGGCTTTGCAATGGTCATGTCCAAGGAATACATCTTTTGGGACAGGTTTTTTTTAAACGACCTCTGTAAAAAACATTACAGAAATTTGGACTATGTTGTTCAGAGTTTTATATATTGTGTTTGAGAGAATAATTTAGAAAACAGGAGAATAACAAACATAACTTTTCATGCTACCATATCTCATTCTTTGTAGGAGCAAACTGAATACAAAAATATCTAATATCCTTTAAGAGTAGCATGGAGGTGCAATGCTATTTCCATTTTTTTTTAAATATATTTTACAAAAGATAATTACCTAATCATCAAACAAGTAGAATTGCATACCCCGAGGCAGCAAACCCCACGCAGGAAGCCAACAAAGTTTGTATGCAGGATGTATGCAGAGGAAAAGACAAAACCTACCCTGCCTTTCTATTGTCACCTTTCAAAAAATGTTAACTCTTTCTTCCTGTACTTTTTCCCTAGAGAAGTAAAGGCAAAGATTTCTTAAGCCCCTGTCAGCTTTATCCTGATGCTGCAAATTTTACCTGTTCCAAGGCAGGAATTAAGAGATTCAAATACTAGTTTTTAAGTCAGTGTACAATTGAAAACAAAACAAAGAATTCAGATGCAGAAAGGTTTATCTGGACAACAGAATTCTGGATGAGTTAAAAAAAAAAAAAAAGTAATGCAGCCAAGAGTTGCAGAGAGACTCAAGAGCTGGCTTAAGCAATTTACATCTCTTATTAAGTATGTGCCTGTGTAAATCTTGAGTATTACCTTCCTTGTTTGTTTTCAACAATATAGACTATGCTAAAGTACAAGATAGCTGAATGCTTTCCAACACAATTTAAAAAAAAAAAAAAATCAAGCAACCTCTTTAAGCCACACAAAAAATAATTAACTTCGACAGATCAACATAAAAAGCCCTGCAATGGCATCTACTAGAGAGGTTTCCACAAAATTTCCCACCATGAACTCATATCAAAGAACTGGATTGAGAATAGCAAGAATATGAACCAAAGAAAGAATGAAGAAAGCAGAGCCAAGCCTCCTGTCTTTCAGTCGTGTAACCACTGGGATAATCCCATCATATACAAACTACTTAAGTGGCTGTTATCTTTAATCAGTTTAAGGATTTTGTTATTCATAAAACTTTCAAAGCAACTGCACTAGTAATGCTGACATCACAATTTGTGCCTAAATTCTCCCACAAACATACACACAGCACAGCTAGCTACTTAAGCTCTTCAACTCATATTTAAGGATCTCTGAAACAGAAATAGCTTTTCCTACTCAGCTACTTTTAAAGAAGTGTCATTTTCCTGCAGATCACCTCAAAATATTCTTGAGCCAAAACACAAACATATGAATCCCTCTTTGCGTAGGAAAACTTATCAAGGAAGAATTTTATTCTAAAAAACACACATTTTTTTCCCTTGACTAAAGGTTAGTAGGGGTCCTAAAGACAAATATACAAAACCATTCTAATTTTTTACTTTTTAATTTGTGGTGAATCCCTAAGGATTCCATCTCTCTGTATTGATATTTTTCATTATTTAACAGGTTTCAAGTACTAAAAGCTTGGAAGATAAATTTTTAATGTATCTAGTGTCTGATCATTATTGCTTCAAAATACAATTTAAAATAAACAAATTTTAAAATCCCCCAAAGTCTAAACTGGTGTGTCAAGACAAATTCTCCCACAACTTTTTCCCCTGCCAGTTGGCAGCACAGCTGAAAATTACAGAATAATGTGCTTGCATATAAGAAAGAGTAAATTGTCTTCCTAACAGTTAAAGCAGCTCCAGGAGTGTCTCAAGCCATACCTGTCATCTCCATGCAGTGTAAATTCCACTCATAGTATATACTAATTTGAGCTTTCTGTATTCTCTAATATGTACCTATCAGTTCACCGTTTTGTAACAGTAATCAGTCTATTCAGGGCTTTTAACCCTAATTTCACTCTTAGTTCCTCCTTAATTAAGCGGCAGGGCTCAGCACCCTACATCTGCCATGTGGTTGTTTCAATTCTGTATCAGCTGCAAATTACAATCATTAATTCCCTCCTTAGCCCAAGAACACATCTCATTACATCATGGAATGCACCATCTTCAAATACTACGAGTTGCTTTAACTGCTGATCTTAATATTGTGGAAAACTGCCTTCCCAAACAATCCTCAAAACATCACAGGCCTCCCAAGCACAGAAAAGAAAATCAGCAACAAAGGCAAGAGATGAAAAACAGTCTGTGGAGGGGCTGAGTCGTGTGTCAAACACTGCATTAACTGCACCCTTCCCTAAAGCAACTCAGCCAAGTGCAGAAAGGACAGGGATGAATCACCCACGGGTGCCTTTCATACACTTAGAAAGGTGTTTGTAAAAGGATTCAGATAACAAACACTCTGGTTTGAGTATATTTCTGTTATGGTTTACAGTCAGAAACCTCCAAGTCTAAAAGAACAATAATCACTTTTTTAAATCTAAGATGTTAATTTCGCTTTCTCTGTGAGGCTACTTCTTCCATCACAAGTCATATTCTCATATACAAGGAAATTTATAATCTTTCCCTGATTTGCCCTCCTTTTAGTCAAAATGATCCCGTACACTCAGGAATTTTATTCCAATACAATATTTCTAACCTCCCAAAAGAATTAAAGTAGTTTTTTTCCTCTTGACATATTCAGGACTGTAGCTTTACTGCCACTGCTATCCATCCATCCATCACTCTTTTCATCATCTATATTTGAAGCGACGTAGAATAGAAAATCTGGAACTGCACCTGCAAACAGTGTCCTGTTGGAGGTCAGACCGAAGACACACTCACTGACCCAGTTCTATAAACGGAACGCTGCTGCACTTCTGCACTGCCTCAGGTTACCAAATACATCATCTCACAAAGCACCTTCACTATTTAGCACACAGGTACACCAGCTGCCTTAAAAACCACTCAGGGAGGACAATTAGCAGCACATACTGGAAGCCGTAAGAAGATGGAGCTGCACAGGCCTAGCAACCAACGCTAAGCTACAGAGAAACTCTCCTCTATCAGGGAGTCACTTTTTCCTACCAGCTTCCTGCTAATAAAAGCACTTGAATTAAAAAAAAAAATCTTACTGCACTCTTTCTGTCAGCCTTCAACTCAGAGCTAATCCTGAATGCAGAAGTCAGACCTACTGCCTGGTTTAAAATGAAAGTATGCAAGGTAAATACTATAAAAACGACATCAGTAGTCCGTTAATGTCAAGGGCACATATCCCAAAAAAAGCTCAGAATCACACCTGTAATTTGACCTACAACCTCAACACCACAAGAAGTCTGTGTTGGTAGGCAAGCTGGACAAACACACTTCGCAGAGTTTTACCATTTATACAGGTAAGCCCACACGCTTCTGAAGAAATTCGTAATAAGCAGAGCACAGCTTGATTAAAATGTGTAAAACACCAAAAACCTTGAATACTGGCAGAGCTTTCCACTGGACTAACATGGCTGTTGCTTTTCTGCCAAGGCTGCCAGCAGCAGCCCACTCTCCACACAGCATCAGTGGGAAGAGGATCCGCAGCCTCACGTTCTACCCCTGCACCACAACAGCACCCACCTCTGAAAAACAACGTGTCAGGCTCTAGGAAACCCCAATGGCTATCAATAAGCCCACGCACTGCATTAAAGTATGTTTAAGTGAAGAGGATTATGTACTTGTTTAGCTGAAGAACAGAGCCACTGTGTATCTACCTTGATAAACCTCGTAATCTTATAACGTTGGAGCCTGCCATAAAAAAAAGTCATACTTTTCAGGGGAAATCTTGGCATTCTTTGGAAGGTGAAAAAATTATTACGGAGAAAAGCAGGCTAACAAATTATATTTGCTAAAAAAAGAGATGATAGCAAAAATAGCTCTTATAAAACCATTAGCAAGGGTGATGCTGACAATTCTCTTTGAGAAAGCACAAGCTAAGATGATTTGCTCTGCTGAGAGAGTACAGCCTATGTAGATTTGTCTCTGCTGCAGAGTCCTTTTATTTAGACTTCTGTACCATGCTACTTCAACACTAATGGCATATACTTAGCAAGCCTATCTGCATTCTTAGAGGTAACAAACTTAACACTGTTTTGAAATCAACACTTTTGCACATTTCAAGGATAACGGATAAAAACCCTTGAGAGTCATTTCAGCTATCAGCCTGCCCTCTTTTGTAGCAACCTATTTTCATTAAAATCATTACTTCCTAGTGAAATAGTTAATTCAGCAAAAAGTCCTTATACAGTATTAAAGTATCCAGTGACATAGGAGCGCTCTGTAACTACACAGATTATTCTGCCTCTTAAAGAAAAGATTATGCTGTCAATCCCTTGACAGTACTGCACTGAATAAACACCGGCTACTAGCTGGCATTTCAATTATCATGATACAGCAAATCTGTATCCTCCTAACTGCAGACAATCCAGATGACCTGCCAGTCTATTTCCAAAATCTCTTTTATACTAAAGCGTATCTGGAATTCCATATTGCTGCAGGCAAAATTCCACCTTGCTCTTCCTGCTCACACACTCCAAAAGACGGAGACCCACAGATGACATGACTACCCTCATTCTTTGGGTAAAACAAATCAAAGGTTAAGTATCCTCTTTCTGGCATATCTCAAACTACATTTTACCTTTCTGAAGGCCTAAAAACAGACAGTTACTAAAACACAGAATAGCAACATGTCCTAAAATCACAACAGATCCTCTTCCTCTGAGAAGCGTCATCGGTTTAGATCCTACAATCAGTCCACATGTATCATAAGCAAGCAAGAGAAAAATTTATTCTCTGTATACATCCCCAAGCCCTTCTAACATCTCAGGTTTCAAATGAAGGTGGGTGTATGTTAAGATCCTTCTATGTATTTGCTGTGACATCAAAGACTCTTTGCCAAAGCTGAAGCAAGCACAAAAGAAATCTGACAGGCGTGTGTGTGTCTAAGGCAGTTTAGTAGACACAGTCAGGAGTCCAGAGGAACTACACTAAAAGCTGTACTTCCAAGAAGGTTCATCTTGTTAACTCTTTGTTAATCGAAGTTATTATCATCTGTTACAGGCTGGTGGTTCATCACTTCCTTACTCAAAATCAGTGACAACATACCTACCCCTCAGATCCATGGCAAGATTTAAATCCCATTCTTTTCCAGAGTAATGCAAACCTCTTTTTGCATTTGATAGTGTCAGGCAAAGGCCTTTTCTGCCAATTTTTTGAATTTTAGTTATGTCCATGCTCTGAAGGCACCCAGACTGCAAATTGCAAGGTCTCCAAACCCCTTGGAGCAAGGGAGTTGTCTCCTTTCTGTACTACTGCTGTGTCACCAGCAAACAGCGTCTGCTGGTCTCCTTCAAAGCCAGCACTTCCTTAGTTTCTGGGAGCACTAATAAACACTTACAAGCTGCCACCAATGCACCTTGAGAAAGCAGAGCTTTCTGCCTTCCCTAAAACACTGACAACACACCAGTCTGGGCCACAGAGGATTTGCCTTCTGCTTATGTCAAAAAAGCCCACCTCGCTGGATCATTTTGACAGAATGACCATGACTGTATTAAGAGTAATTACATAAAGACAAAATAATTCAAATGCATCAGAAGGCAGACGTTCAATCACTTTAACAATAATTACATTTACCCTTTAGTTATTAAAAAGGCTTGTCTCAAGAATCAAAGCCACACCAGGAAAAATGAAGGCCAATTCTTCAAATAATTGTATTGCAGTTTAGTATTTTCTAGTTACAAAGACATGCTTCATAAATTATCTTTGTTAAGTGAAATGAAGGGAAAGTTTTACTATATTTTTAAATGAATACTATCAAGACAGTTTGCATCACAAATCCATCATCATTACCAAATTCCACAGTTTTCACTCCCAATATTCCAAGAATCTACATTTATTTCTGTGTGAAAATGGCTCTTGGGTCTTCATAGACTTGCCAACTCTGTGCAACCATGTCTTCAGTGAGTCTTGGTAAGACTGATTCTAGATGGTGAGAGAATCTCTGAGACTGGGATAAAGGGGTACAGTAATATCAAAAGTGTTTTCAAAGCTACTTGTCTTGCAATTTTAAGCTGTCAATAGCATAGACAAAACATTTTTTGAGCTTGCCTCTAATTCTTTTATTTTGCATTGCTATTTTTGGACAAGAACTGCATTATTGATTAATGAAAATAAGCACCCATTTACGTTATCTATTTATCTAAGCTCTAAATAGCACTTGGATAAAAGCACAGGAATGTTCCTATCAAATCAGACTTCCATAATACAATAAAAACTCTATCAGCTACCATTTACTAACAGCAGATCTATAATCTGACAAATCTACTTTTTACAGCATACCTATAAATATAAAAATAATGCATTCAGGGAGGGCAGAGAGGACCACATCTTGTCTCCTAACATTGGAATTATGTGGGAAACTTGGCTGACAATTTACTGTGAGTACAGACTATGTTGCTTTTACATGCTGGAGGACATTGACGAGAAGGGTTATTTGAACAGAAACAAGAAGACCAGCAATTTCTTCTGCTGACATAAAAGGAACATCCATTAACATTGTTTCAGCACACACTAGTCTTTAGGTTTAACAAATCCTTACATCTGGTTTTGAAGCTACCTAATAGTTTACATTTTAAGATACATAAACAGTACAGTGTCTTCCTTCACGCTTTAGGAAAAACAACCTCCTACTGCTTATCTTTTCATTAAAAAAAAGAAAAAGAGAAATACAAAACCACTAACCTAATTCTTATAAAATCATCACAGAAAAAGTTTAACAATTTCATTGTTCAGGCATCATCTTTAACAATGAGAGGAAATTAATGCTATCCCATAAAAATCTACATTAAATTGATACTTTCAATGGCAATCACCAATTATCAGACTGACTTTTTTATACCTTACATATTTAATTTCACAGAAAGCACAGCAAATGATGCAATCATCTAGAAAAAGAACCTCATGTCACTCACTGTTTCTTTCTTACTGCTGCAGAGAGATGATTTAGCTGTGGAGTTGGAAATAATTTCCTTGTTAAGTACTCCATAATCTGCAGGGCTTACTCCGGTGGTCTGAACTCTGCTGGGTCAGGAAGCACAGAGCAGCACAGCAGGCCCTAACACAGGATTTGACAGAGACACCTTAACATTCCCTGCACTCACACCTGAGGACCAAACCATAGTTCCAGTCCCTTCTCCAGTGACCTTCCACATTCATGATGTAGCTTAACTAGTGTTGGGCACTGGGCAACGCTTTGTGACCCCTGCAATCCTTGCTGTGGTAACACCACTAGTATGGCAGTTCCCATCATCCTGCTGCAGTACAACACTCTTCTGGGGGACTGACATAGAACAAGAGCACACACTAACTGGTAAATAAATACAGAGGAAGCTAAAAGCTACATTTTAATATTATTTCTTTAACCATCTCACAAATGTGTTTTGAATCATCCCACTCCTAAGGATGGCAGAAGAGTGGCTTCTTAAAACAGCTGCGCCACTAAATGCACCATATAATGTGCTTGGAAGTATTGCTCCACGTGCAGCCAGACTACAGGCTGAAAGAAAAAAAAGGAAGAGAAAAAAAAGTCAGTGAGCATATTTTCAGGCCATTTGTTATCGTAACAAATGGGTGGGGATCAAGATTCAATGGCCACACGAACTACCCGCAGTCAACTGTAATTCAAATCCCAGTGACTGCTGCTTTCAAAAATGTGCTGTGCATCTTTGATCTCCACCTGCATTCTGCACAGACTCCAAACTCAGAAAATTGTTTTGTTAATTTAAATGGTTTATTCTAACAATATTTTAAATGCACCCTAATATCAACATGCAGGACATAATCTTTACTTAAAAGTACTGTGAGAAAAATCAACACTAACTGAATAAAAAATACTTAAAAGCAGAGTAATTGATTCATTAATCTGCCTTTATCTCTTTTCTGGACAATGGAAGGGAGATGTAATTAAGTAACAGCAAATTACTGTGACTGACTCAAAGTCACCCTGGTTCCTCTTGTCTTTTCAAAAGGTATAGAATGAACAACAATTTCTTAAAAATTAGGAAAAAATCTGGCTATGACACCTACCAGTACCATAACAAAACATTACATGCATGATTTCTTAAGACCTTGGGAATGCCAACCAAGAACCAGTATCCTGCATTCCACAATGCTCCCAGACCAGAATCTTATGAACCAGTTTTATCATATCCTCTCTGTTAAACGTAATTCTGCTTTACCATAGGTGTAGTGACCAGGTTTGCACACCAAACGCTTCCAATATATATCACCACTCAAAAATAACATCTTCCTGAGGATTCATTCATTCATAATTCTAGTAAGACTTCTAGGTCACTATCATTTATGTCTAAGGCACCACCAAACATCATCATGACTCCTGCAGCCCTCCATGTTTCAATACAGTAAAATTCATCATACTGAATGCAACTGGGCTACTACATCCAGGGAAACTGTAAATACAAAAAACAGCACATTCTTCTATCTCCCACACATTATTGCCTACTATGTACAGAGGAATTTAGAGACAGAAATGGCCATCAAGTCACCTGGTCTGGCTCCCTGCAAACACCAGACCATGAGCATTTGTTCACTCACAAAAGCTACGGCTTGAGATAATAACCTGATGATGCTCCTCATCCCAGTCACACATTTCATTCACATCCCCCATCATTGCAGCACAAGCACTCCAGTCCATAATCAATCAAAACAAAGATTTTTGTGCCTTTTACTGGATTATTTTTCAGTCAGGGGTGAGGGGACAGAAAAGGAAAAGGTCCAGGACACAAACAGCCAAAATGCACCTATTTCCCCAGTGTGACATGCAGTGAGCTGTGTTGATAGAACACAGACAACAGAACAAGGTGCAGGACTGTGGACCTACATCAACCAGCACTGAGATGGAAGAACAATTCAACCATATCCTTAGAGATCAACTATATATTCTTATCCTGTCAGCAGAAACATTTTAGGAGGTTGCAATCCCCTCTCCTAGCTCAAGCCTGTAAACTCCCCTACATCTTCACAGATTACCATCCCACTAGTTGCACTAATCTGACTACGCAATGCCAACCTCTACCTTGAGGGGGAGGGAGGAACCTCAGGTCTTTAATTAACCCTTCGCCCTCTGAACACACAGTAAATACAACTGGGGGCGGGGAGCAAGGAGGAACATCCAGTTTGAGCGCATGAACAGATGAAACATTAAAGGTGGAGGTATAGTAAAACCCACTGCTGGCAAAGACACAGAAGAACTGGAAGCTGCTCAAACCAGAAGAGACGGATAGAACCATGACTTTCACATGCTGTTCTGCCATTGTTTAATAAAGGAACATCCACGCAAGCACTTCAGCTTAAAACACAATATTCTACTCAAAAAAAAAAAAAAAA
>VWZG01002136.1:87892-116608 GCA_013396735.1 Grallaria varia
CCGCCCCGCGCTCCCCTCCCTTCTCCCTCCCCTCCCTCCAGACATGGCGGCTCCCCCCCTGCTCCCACAAGCGCCCGCGCGCTTCTCTTTCCCCCCCGCTCCTTCCCCCTATGGCGCCGTCCCTCCCGCTGGCGGCGGGGCAGCGCGGGCGGGGATGCTCCGCAGGGATGTTTGCTCCGCAGGGATGCTCCGCAGGGATCAGGTGCATCCCCGAGGCCTCGCTGGTGCCGCGTGTGCCCGAGGCGTTGCCCCGCGGTGGGTTCGGCGCGGTGGGGATGCTCTTGGCGCTGGTTTGGCCCCGTGTTGTGCAGAGAGGCTCGGGGTTCCAGGGGCTGTAGGATTCGTGGAACTGATGCCTCAGCTGAACGCCGCTGGGAAAAGCTGCCCCTCGCTGTAAAAAGGGCATTGGGGTGCTGGGGTGTGTCCATCAAAAGCTTGTGAGAGGTCTAGAAGACATGTCCTACGAGGAAGGGCTGAGGGAGCTGGGGTTGTTTAGTCTCCAGAAGAGGAGGCTCAAGTAGGATGGCACTGCTCGCTACAGCCACCCAAAAGCAGGTTGTAGTGACCTGGGGACCAGTCTGTTCTCCTGTGCCTGCAGTGAGAAAACCAGAAGAAATGACCTTACACTGAGACAGGGGAGATTCAGATTACATATTAAGAAACAAAAAAAATGTCCCTGTTAGGATGGTCAGGCACTGGAATAGGTTGCCCAGGGAGGTGGTGGAGTCACCATCCCTGGAGGTGCTCAAGAGGCGTCAGGCTGTGAGCCTGGGTGATGTGGCTCGGAGGTCACAGTGGCAGCGGTGGGTGGACAGCTGGACTGGATGATCTTAAAGGTCTCTTCCAACCTTGATGATTCCATGAAATACATATGAAGAGCTCTACAGCACGTGGTGGCTCACAGAGCAGGTCACAACAGGGGAAACAGGCTGAAAGACAAATTCTGTGGTGGAGGCTGTGCCCCCTGGTTAGGGCTCAGTGTATGCTGCCAATATATTTCAATGCCCTTGTCTTTGTTCCACATGGAACTAAGTGAAAAAGCCCTACTCTTCTACAGGTTTACATATGAAAAGTAAGACTTCTGTGAGAACTCAGTGACACTTGTCACAAGAATTATTTCTTTGCTTGAGCTTTCTAATTTCATTCCCACTCTTGCTAGAGAGGAAGGAACAGCCACAGTATTTTCTTTACATTGTGTTCCACTAGGCTGAAGTTAAGCCCTGAGAGCTGGAAGGAATTGAGGTCTGAGGTGAAAGAAAACAGTTTGATACAGCAAAGCAGTGAAATGAACACTGTAAATCATCAGGGGATAGTGACAACCTAACTTCATGAAAGAGTTACATTATGGTGCATTATCATCTGAGCTCCACATGGAATAGAATAACCAGCAGGTATCATAACCAGCATGAATCATAAGCTAATGGAAACATACAGAGGTATAGTGGTAAATCAAAATGTGCAGCCTCACCTAAATGGTGATATTAAAAATATTCAAGGAAAGCAGAGCTTACATCTGTTTGCCCTCACATACAGCACTGAGCAAGTCTACAGAGTGGCAGATGTGAGAACAAGAGTGGGGTGAGAAAGCAAGACTCCTAAGAATGAGCAGGAAGCCGGAAGAGGAATCAAAGCTAATGCTGTTGTCGAAGAGGCAGAAGAACAGGAAGAGTCACAAAAGCCCACAAGAAACAAAACAAAGTTAGGGGAACATGTATAGTCTGCAGACTGCAAATACAGAGAATCACTGCTGGATTTGAAAAGCTGAGGGAGATGAAGTATACTTACTGAATTCCACTCACTGACTGGTATCCTACAAGGTCAAGCTGTCCAAGAAAAACCAATTTTGATACGAGTACTCCAGACCAGCAGCTCCTTGCATTCTTCATCTCCATTTAAAACTTTTCTCTGGCAATTTTGTAATGATGGCTTACCATCATATTTTAGTTTTGACAGGCAATACAGCCTAACTTGTAACAATATGAAATATGTGTTTGCATGGTAAGGTGAAAGGGAAAAAGATATTGAAGGGCATTCCTTTATACAAACTACATTTTAAAGAGTCATGCCAATTGGTCTACAGGTTCAGAGTATTTTCATGAATATGCAAGAGATTTAATTAAAAATAGAACATGCCCTAATTACATAATTATGCAAGAGAACTGATTCAAAGGAACCACTTCTGCCTTTTGAATAAACAATATTCATTGCTTTCTTCCTATCACACATTTGCTTTAAAAGATTTCCTGCAATTAGCTGCTTACCCGAGGGATCTGAGCATCTCTGAACAAAGCAACTACTCCAGCTATGACCCTGATTCATAATATGCTGGCTAATCAAGTATATGCATGCTGGCAATTTCTCACATAAACAGCACACACACTATAAGCTCCCTCCTGCAGGAAGGTTGATTAGCTCAATAGAATTAAAGTGCAGTGTTACTCCTCTCTGTTTATGGCACACAGATAGACACAGGAGAGACTTGGTGAACACATTTCTCCCTCAAAACTTCTGCCTGATCTGAAATATCCAAAGTGTTCCTCTCCATTTGGATCTTGTTTTTCCTGTCTCATCTACATAAAATTATCCAGGTTCATCTAGCCATAAAAACTACTTACTGCCCACATTTCCATTTTCTCTCAGGGAATGAGATATACTGTATGCCCTGATTTTGGGATTACATGATCTAGACATCTGGAATATTCTGTGTCTACCACCACCAAGGTCACCATGATTTTCGCAGGCATCTGTGTGGATACTAAAACAAAACCCCAAAACACATTATTTACAATGCTGGATTCTTTATTCTCAATATACCAATTTCCCTTCTCTCCCAGAAGAGAGAGGGTGGTTTGTAATTCACAGTGGGGGAGCAGAAAGCAAACAGTTCAACTAATGCAGCACAAAGCCCCTGGGTTTTTGAAGTGCAACAGTGTGAGAAATACACACAGCAAACTAAGGTCGTTTTAACTGACAGCCACAAAGAGAACAAACCTCTCTATAGAAATTCAGGTTCACTTCATTTAAGAAGTGTGAGTCATTTTATTTTACCTTTGTATTAAAAAAAATTACCCGTCTGCCTTAGAGGATCTTCCCAACTAAGGAGAATTTTATTTTTTTTAAATCTAATCCTACAGTCTATAAAATCTATGACTTCATTTTAGAAATATGGGCCACAGTAAAGCACTACATTGGAATAATTTCAACTCTTGCTAAAGTGCTGTTTTAAAAGCATCCTGGCAATAATAAATATTGAAAGCCCAGATTCAGCAACCTGTCTGGCTTTTCATCACAATCACTTGACAGTTTGTATTTCCTACAAGAACATCCTTTATGGAAAAGAGGAAACATAAAAATCAGTGCCCAGGACTCAGAATTGTCAAGTGCACAGTCCCAGGCACAATTTTAGCCCTACTCTTTGTGTGCAATTACTGCATGCAGAGCTACCCTGTTATCAGGGAGTTCAGGCACTTTGGGGTAAAAGGACTGTATTTTGCTTCACTTGACTCATTGTCAAGATGCCTGAACTTACCATTGGGAACCCAGTGTTGGGCAAGCCAATAATTCTAAGTAAAATAAACACTGATCATGATCCTGCTTCCCAAGTCAATAAGCTTTATTTACACACAGTGAGTTCTCTTTTTTTTCAGAGTCACAAGGATTTCTAGGAAGCTGTAACAAATGAAAGTCAGTATGCCTTTCCCTTCTGTTTTCCATCCACAGATAAATAACAAGGAAATAAAGCATGCAGTGTTAATTCAACTCTTAACGTTTAATTTCTGTTATTTTTTTAAAAACAGAGCAGGATGCTTACACTGGACATTAACATTCTGTTAACAAGATATTCTTTTAGATCTCAATTACTATAGATCTGTGCTATTGCTAACAACCAAAACATACTGACTTGAAAGGTTTAAGCAGCACGTTTGATTAGCCTTAAAACACTTCCACTATGAAAAACAGACTTCTAAACCTCAGATAATACCGGTAAAGTAACCACTGGAAAGCCAGAAGCTATTAGAGAATTTGCATGTCAATATTAATTTGAACATAAAGAAAAGTACTAGACAATTTCAGCATCACAGCTATATTTATATATCCCAATTTCCACTGTTATCTTCAAAGTAGTAAGTGATCAAGGAGGTAAGGATTACACCCTTTGACAAACTCTAATACTCTATGCTGTATGAATTTAGAGACACTGTCAGTATTTTCCAAGATCCTACTTCTAAGCATCAAAAATCCCGACAGGTTAAGTGTTTGCAGAGGAGAGTTCATGATCGTGTTTCTTTCGACTGGTATCTTCACTCCTTACATCCAAGGAGTAGGCTCCCACCTCTGTGAGGGAATGTTTACACCATCACATACTTACTTGTGCTCAACTGGCAATATCTGTTCTGTCTTTACTTCTGCCAGACCTCTCATATCATTGAAAGGTGAAGCAACTTTCTTCTTTGCTTGTTTCCACATTCAGTAGCTGACTGGCAGCACCTTTCTAGCTTGGAAATACTCTCTTCTCTATATTCCCTCTACATGACTTTTAGTTCTTATACATGAAAAAAGATAACGGTCCATTTATACTCCTCCCTTCCTTCCTTTATATTTTCACTTCTCAGTGAGTTTATTCCCTCTTGGGTTTCCAGTTGCTCATTCAAGGTTATGAGGACTATTAATCGCTGCATATGAGTCACAGGAAGTTACATTTATTTCTGTATTCACCCACCTCAGCCACTGAACCATTGCATTGTATTAAATCCTTCAGAGGAAATAAAAAACATGCTGTTGGTGGAATATCACAGTCTTGGCCCCTGCTGGAATAAGAACATTCAGTCTGTGGTACAGCACTTCTGTTCATCCTCCCGTATCTTTACTTCCCAGCTATGACTCAGCTCTGTGTGGTACATTTATGTTGGGATAAGGCCTAGTATTGATGGGAAAAAAGTTTATTCCACAAACACAACAAACAAACTCTTCCAAACATCTTGTGTCTGTGTTCACACCCAGGAACATGTAGGTAAAAGCAGCAAAATTCTAAGTGCCTACTTTATTACAGCTTACATTATCCCCTTCCTTTTCTTTGAACAGCAGCTCTTTTATTACCTATATGGTTTGTCAGCATTCCTTTACAGAGATCTGCTAATTCATCAGATTTGGCTGCCAGATTACTTGCAATTAGATTAGGTGAGACTCTTTCCTTGATAATCTCAGTAGTCATTGTAGGATCCATGGCGAGGGAGGCTTTTAGGTAACTTTTTCTTATTAAATTCTCCAGAGTTTCATTAAGAAAAATGCTTTTTTCTAAAAAAAACCCCACAAAACAACCTGTGAAGGCTGCAATTGTAATTTCAGTCACATATCAGTGTAAATCTGGGATAATTTCATTAACCAGTATGAGATTTTTCTTATTTTGAGAAGCAAATCTTTGAAAATGTAGGAAAGGCATTAATTTTCCAACCAATATCAGACAGAGGCACAGACTGGGACATAAACTCATCAGAGTACCAGGAAAACTGGTGCTTCCTTGTGGAGATACAGGAGATGTATTCTCTTTATTCTCACTAGGAGTCCTACATACATTTACAGAAGGAAGCTGTGCTTTTTCAGATGCTGCCTTTTATTAAAGCTCATACATAAGGTAATCACAAGAAATGCTAATGCCAGTGTATGCCTGTATGTGACCTTTTCCAAGAAGGAATTTGAACATACTGATGAAAGAGAACTAAGTCTCCAAAGTCTAAAAGGCATTACAGATAACCACCTCATCTGGTCTTTTTCTAAATGTAATTATCAAACTATTGAAAAACAAGCAGGCATCTTACCCTTCCTGCCCGAGAACCTCACTCCTCCACTGTTCAGTCTAAGGGTAGTAGATACCTAGAGATAGTGTGCCAAATTGTTTTGCTTTTTTGTTTTTGTTGTTGTTGGGTTTTTGTTTGTTTTTAATGTAGCTCTTTTCCCTGGCTAGTGATTGGCCCCATTTCACTGCATGGTTGCCTTTCTAAGGAAGTTCTCAAAGGTAACACTTCTCTTTTAGATGTTCAGTTAAATTGTTGTAGAAAAAGGTTTTCCCCTGGGTAATGCTCTTAGCTGGTCATTCCTCTGCTCACCTATGCAACAAATTTTGCACTCCTTTTTCCCCTCCTGACCATTAATTTGCTTTTCTACATCTCTTTGATTATTCAGTTTGCCCTTCTCTGCTCTCATTTCCTTCATCTTTCTTGAGCCTAATGTGCTGCAATTGTTTGTGCTGTGGTCACTACAAAATGCTTGCTCCTAAGCTTGATTTATCAGTAACCTCCCTTTCACTTGATGTATTCCTTTTCTGCACATGCCACAGTAATTGCCAAAGCTTTACTCCCTTTTCTTCTGTTAAATGCTTTTCTCTCCTCCTCAACTAAAACTCTGCATGGAATTACACCAATTCACTTGGCATCCAAGATTGATCGGAATTTCTCATTTTCTTATGGGAGGCTGTTTTACATCCACTTTTCATTGTTGGAGTTGGCCTTGGTTAAGAGGGTGTTCAGACCAAGGCAGTACCCAGCTGCACTGGACTGGGGAATTCATGGTAATGCAGTTTGCCCCAAGGGAAAGGGAAATGGAAATGTTTCTGCTGTGTGACAATTGTTTCTGTCATTTCTGTGCCAATGACCAATTATGTCTCCACAGAAAATGGCTTCTGTGACTATGCCTGTGGCAAGATGGATGGGAGACAGTATGCAGGGCTCAGAAGGGCAGAGTCACTCTAAAAATCAATAGCAAACAGAACTGCCTGAGCTAAATATTTTGTTCTTCATCCTGTCTCCTGGGAAACAGAGCAGATGCAGGATAAGGACAGATGATTTTATTCCCAGGGGTTTGGATATGAACCCTCTCTCCTTGCTGCCTTCTCCCTACAGCAAGCATGTACTGTGGAATTTTTGCTTAATTTTCAGATGCTGTAATTCCTATCGTTTCTGTTGTAATTATTTTTCTATCTAACAAAATATTTTCTTGCCAGTTCACAGAGAAATCCATTGAAAAGTATTAAGTTCAAAGACAGTCCATGGACACCCTCTTCACTACTTCTGTATCCTCAAAATGACACAGAAGAAAACAAAATATGTGCATCACTGCTACCAAGTCTTAGACTTGAAACATGAGATGATTGTGGAATTCACTCCTACAGGTTGGATGGTGTGTCCTAGCTCCTCAGGCTTGTCTGTCAGTTACCTGAGAGCAAATATTCTTGAAGAACTTAACCTGTGGACAGTCTCCAAAAATTCTAGAACTGAGACTGATACCCAAGATGAGAAAAGTTTGAGAGAAAGTTTTTCAATCAACTTTATGTCTTCTCAGTCCTGTACTATTCTCTGCTCCCCGTGTGATTTGGATAACCACAAGGACCTGACTCCAGTGTGATAGTTCTGCCCAGGACCTCCACAGGGCCTGTCTGTAATCTAGCCTGTCCAAGTTTAGTATATCCACCCCCTCTTAGCAGGGATGTGGAAGGAGGTCTTACAACCTAGCCTTGTAGGTTTCTGTTTCTGAAGAAAGAAATTCCTCATACATCTGCATATAGGTGTTTTAATGACCAGTAAATACATGTATACAAAAAAAAAAACAAAAAACCCAACAGTGAGGGCATGCTATCAATTTATCAAGTTTGGCAAATACTGCTGCATAACATCATGTTCTGATGGTCTGCCTTGTGCCAAAAAGGCTAGACTCAATTTAGGTAATTTAGGTAATTTATGCAGCAACTGGCTAAGGCAGCAGTTATCTCATCAGTATGTAGGTCATTACAGATATTCTGAGGCTACAATTTTGTTTTAGAGGACAAATAATTATAGATAGAAATTTAAAGCAGGACTCCTTGACCTTTTATTTTGGTGGCCAGCTGGGCATGGTAAAATTCAGAGAGTAGAGTAATTTCTTTGATGGAAAAAAATCCATGCTTCCACAGTTCTGTATGACACCATTGTCACCTAAAACACCTGGACTGTTTGTGGTGTTTTGATTACACAGATCAGTTCACTCCACCACACCAATTAACTACAGTCTCCTGGGGAAGTTCTGGGGAATTGCTGAAACATGCCATATGCAATACTTTAGACTTTGAATCTGTGTATTTTAACATGAGATTATTCCTTAATATTTAAAAAAAAATTGTTCCATGAAAGCTGAAATAGACTGTATCAAACCCTACCTCTTGAAGATAATGTAGCTGTAAACAGGGACTGACACATGCCTCAGTAAAACAGTAGGAGAAAGCTGGGAACAACTGATAAATATAAATTAGCTATGAAAGTGAAATGTTCTGCCTACACAGTGTTACACTTCTTATTAC
Organism: Grallaria varia; assembly: GCA_013396735.1. NCBI lineage: Eukaryota > Metazoa > Chordata > Aves > Passeriformes > Formicariidae > Grallaria > Grallaria varia. Next base: position 96,219 of record VWZG01002136.1, read on the forward strand.
ATGCTGAAGGGCCACAAAGTACAGCATCACCATATGTTTGAAAACCGCCATGAGTCACACAGAATAGGCTGATGAATAACAGTATCTTCCTTCCCCAGTGCATAGCACTGACCAGAAATCTGCCCCGTAAATGGTTCTGTTGTGGGGAGAGGAGAAGTTTAACGTGCCCCATATCGTTGTAATTAACTATGTAACTGCAAAATGTTGTTGCCAGGTTTATTGTGAACCAATGCAGAAAGAACTCTAAATATCTTTAAAGGATGGTTCACACATTTGTCATTTTGCATCCCACTCATTTTGCAGCCAGAGGAGGCTGGAATGCTGTGTTAACTGGCATTCTCATTAATTTCACTTCTTTCTCTTTGAATTTTTGATTGTGAACTCCATTGGGTAATGCCCAAAACCAAAGTTCATATTGTAAACAAGTGAGACTGCTTTTCTAATTTGCATGTAAACATACACGAGAACTAAAGGCTGAAATGGCATTGTTAATTACATATAAAATTGAACACTGACTGCTAAGTGGCTGTTAGATAATACCTATAAATTATAGACTCAAGACAGTAAGTAATAATCTGCTTTGTTGCCTTTAGAGAAAGTGTGAACCTCACGATTTAAAAGCCTGAGAAGATGGAAAGTGTTCTGTCCAGTGGCAGCTCTTCAGCCACGTTGTCCCAGTGTCAGCCTGTTTTACTCAGTGCTGGGGCACTCAGATTTATGGCTGCAATACCATGGTAAATGTTTGGCAAGCCCAGCAAGTCTTCAGATGTCACACCAAATAGACCCTTCTTCTCCAAACTGCAGAAGCAACACCATGGGAGAAGCAGCAAAGGAGTACAGCAAACGAATTAATTTTGAGCATCTCTTGTCAATTAAAGTTGCTTGATAATATCATATGGCAGAGTTGACTTTTTCCTTTGAAGTGAGCTTGAATTCTTCTTTGGCACAAATTAGCACTGTGGCTATTTACTCATATGCCAGCTTAGTATTTTGTTCTGTTTTTCATGGTGGAATTTTCATGAGGCCCGAGGAAACTGGAGGTTTTCCAGACGTGACAGTACAAGTGAAATACTATTTTGGTAAATACAAGAAGAAGATGGGTAAATCCAGAAGACATTTTCTTACATATTTGTTGCAATTTAGTTTCCATTTTGTCTTTCATTCTCATACTATTTTGGACAGATAAGAGTCTTCTACCTAAGTATTTACAGTTCTACAGATACTAAGGTCAGAACTGCCTTGACTTGTTTTGTTTAAAGAATATTTATGCTGTGTCATACCAGCTATTTTCTATATGACACTCCAAGATAATAGAATCACTTGGAAAGCAATCAAAGCAGTTAATTAATCTCTTTTGAAATTTGTAATTCATGGATTTTGTCTTCTTAAATAGCCTTGACTACAAAGTCTGTTTTGCAAAACAGGACATATCCCCCTTGCCCTCTCCCAAGAATTTAGACTTCTAATTATTCAAGTAATTCTAGAAATTAAAGTCTGTAACTTTTCTGGAACCCCTTTAAAAACAGCCAGTGTCTGCTACACCCTGATCACCATATGAGAATTTTTCCATGGCAGAGATTTCACCATTTGTCAATAGGAAGTTCTTTTACAATGAGATATGAATAGTGACCTGAATTTCTTATGAGTCTCAAACTTGTGTTTTGCCTGTTAATGTGTTTTGACTCAGTTGATGAAAGTATCACAGCCAATTCTGCAGCTGAATCATATCAGTGGGCTCTCTGGAGGCAGCCCTGTGAACAGAGCCCTGGTGAATGACAGAAATTCTTGAGTGGCATGGGAGCTTCTGGAAACTCATGTCAGTCATGGTCCATCAGAGGTCCAGCTCCAGGGCTGCTCCAGCTTAGGATGAGTGCTAATTGCCTCCTGGCAGCCTCAGGAGATCTGTACAGTCATTTTTTCTGCATCCTGCTATCTCAGGACCTGGTTTCAACACAACTGGGACCACCCTGAAGATGAGAACCTGAATATACCAGCAAGCAAAATCACTGTGCCTTTCCCTGCAAAGCATAAGAAACTCAAACAGGTATCTGGTTTGAACTAATAAAACACAAGCTACTGTATGAAATGAACCAAGTCTTCAGAGCATTTGACTGTGGATAAACTATTACAAAATAATACTCCCGAGTAAGATCACACTTAAAAAGGGATCACGTAATTTTTTGCCTTTACTATTTCTAGCCAAAAGCAATGTTTTTGCACTTCCACAGCATCTGCTATTTGAATGTATCACTCAGCTAAATCTCACCATACTTGGGTAAATCTTAATCCATTAATGAATGCAAAGTCAAGGCACAAAGAAGTGATTTATATAATAATGAATATTAATGAGGATGTACTTCAAGATGATTACATTCCATGCACTTATAAACTTTTTTTAAGACATAAAGTGATAAGAAATAAAGCAAGTTGTGCTTCCTTTACTCATTTTTTTTTCTGAGAAATGAACCTGAATATTCAATTATGGAGTTATTATTCTGTGAATCAGTTTACAGCGATCAGTGGATATAATTTTTAATATGAAAATGTTACTATGCATATTACAGTTCCAAGCATATATATTATCCTTTCCTGAAACCAATTCAGCCTTCCAGTCTTTATGCAAAAGACTGGCCTATGGGCTCTGCACAGGATGTAAATTAAGTTCTCGTTTGGCTAAATCTGATTACTCTGTAGAGTACCAATCTTGCTTAGTGACAGTAGAAGCTAAAAATTGCCAACAGGACACTCTGCTTAAAATGAGGCCAGGAAGGGTCAGCTTCTAAATAATAAATCTGAGTTTTGAACTAGATTTTAAAATTATACCTAGGAATGCTGAGTTAAACATAGAAGCTGTCTTCTTAGTAGCTGCTACCATTACTTTTAAAACTCACAATGAAATTCAAAAATGCATTCAATTTTTTTAAGATGTATAATTTGTTATTAATCATATATAAAGGTGCTACAGTCAATGCAACCCAACCTTTAGTCAGTTTGCTGTTCAATCCCCATTTGACATTTCCTCTGAATCCTTTAATTTCTATCGATATTAATGCTCCAGTAGAGAAATTCAGTGAACAGCAAAACCCCACACAGATTTTTCAGAACACAACCACCCCAAGTCAATAAAAACTAACTGAAACTATTCGAATATTACCAAAATACTGCTGCTTTATTATGCACTTACTGAGTGCATGAGACAGATTAAAAAGACACATGCTGACAGTACTAAATAGGAACTTTAGGAATATGCTGTTCCTTCTGACAGGATTAGCTAAATACCTAAATGATAAGAACACTCCCCTGTATTTTTCCTATACTCAGAAAATGTGCACAGAGAAGTCACTCTTTGATCTATTTCACTGGCTTCAGTTACTGTAGCCAGCCTTCATATATATAAAAAATTTATTTTTAGTAGCCTTTGGCAGCTCCTTAGTTTTCCTTTGATGTATAAAGGTTTTATGATCAATAATATCTGAAAGCAGCTGGCATTATTACAATTACTCTGAGTCAAGAAAAAAACAAACCAAAAGTAATGCAACTGGCGAAAAGGATACAGCTTTTGTCTGTTCAGAAAATGTAATTATCTCAGTAAATGTATGTGGGTTTTGGTAATGAGACTCAAAATTTCAGATGGATTATTTTTAATAACATCTTTTCACAGTGGCTTTATGAGATATTCTAAATCAGAGCTCAACACTTACCTAATAGATAAATACCTCACTCCTTCAATAGGTTTTAGATTATGGGACTCAGCACTGCACAGAATTCTAATGAATTTGAGGGGCGAAATGGATAAAACCAGGCCTGCTAGAGATAAGCCTGGGGACAACATTCCAGCGTTTGAGGGACAGTGTGCAGGGGAGGTCCTTTGGTCTGTTGTCTTGGTGGAGATAGGGAGATTTAGGAGATCCATGTGGCAGCCAAGACACCATGGAAGTGCTTGAGAACAGTCCTGTAGGAGTTACGGCTTCTGCCCCAAACTTCTGCCACCAAAAAGGTGGTGGGATCAACAGCCCACCTGAAGTGCATCTACACCAGTGCACACAGCGTGGGCAATAAACAGGAGGAGCTGGAAGCCACTGGTCATCAGGAAAACTTTGACATAGTTGCCATCACAGAAACATCGTTGGGATGACTCGCACACCCGGCATGCTGCAGTGGGTGGCTATAAACTCTCCAGAAGGGATACGCAAGGAAGGAGAAGCAGTGGGGTAGCCCCAGAGGTTAGGGAGTGTTTTGATTGTCTAGAGCCTGATGATGGTGATGACAGGGTTGAGTGTTCATGGGTAAGAACCACAGGGAAGGCCAACAAGGCAGATATCCTCATGGGAATCTGTTATAGATTATCCAACAAGGATGGAGAGGCAGATGAAATATTCAATAAGCAGTTGGGGGTAGTCTCACAATTGTTAGACCTTGTTCTTGAGCATGACTTCAGCTTACCAGGTGTCTGGGAATACAAGACAGGGATTACTGGAGTGTATGTAAGAGAACTTCCTGACACAGTGAGGGAGCCAACTAGGGAGGGTGCCCCATTGGATCTGTTGTTTGTGAACAGAGAAGGACTGGTGGGTGATGGGGTGGTTGGAGGCTGTCTTGGGCACAGTGACCACAAAATGATAGATTTTTTGATTCTAAGAGAAGTAGGGAAGAGAATCAGCAGAACTACCAGTTTGGACATCTGGAGGGCAGACTTTGGCCTGTTTAGGAGCCTGGTTTAGGGAGTACCTTGAGAGGCAGTCCTGAAGGGCCAAGGAGTTCAGGAAGGCTGGACTGTCTTCAAGAAGGAACTCTTAAAGGCGTAGGAATATGGTGTCCTCATGTGCTGAAGGGCCAGCCAGAAGGTAAAAAGACTGGCCTGTCTGAACTGCAAGGTGTTGGCAGGAACTCAGGGAGGAAAGGAGAGTTTATGACATTTGGAAGTACAGGCAGGCAGCTAAGGAGGACTACAAGCAAGACATGAGGTTATGTAGGGAGAAAATTAAAAGGGCCAAAGCCCAACTGAAACTTAATCTGGCTACTACTCTAAAAGACAATAAAAAATGATTCTCTAAATGCATCCACAATGAATGGAGGGCTTAGAACCTCCATCCCTTATTGGATGGGAGGGAAACAGTTACAAAGGCTGAGGTACTTAATGCCTTCCTTGCCTCAGTCTTGAGTAGCAAGGCCAGTTGTTCTCCAGGTACTCAGCCCTCTGAGCTGGATGACAGACACAGGGAGCAGAATGAAGCCCCCATAATCCAAAGGTGTCAGTGACCTGCTACACCACTTAGACATGCACTAGTCTCTGGGGCCAGATGGGCTCCACTCAAGGGGACTGAGGAGCTGGTTGGAAGTGCTTACCAAGCCACTTTCCATCATTTACTATCACTCCTGGCCATCCAGGAACGTCCCAAGTGACTGGAGATTGTCCAGTGTGATGACCATCTACAAGAAGGGCCACAAGGAGGATCCAAGGAACTACAGGCATGTCAGCATGACCTTGGTGCTGGGGAAGGTCATGGAGCAGCTCATCTTGAAAGCCATCAAATGGCACGTACAGGACAACCAGGGGATCAGACCCAGGCAACATTGATTTATGAAAGAGAGGTCCTGCTTGACTGACCTTATCTCCTTTTGTTACGAGATGACCTGCTTAAGGATGAAGGAAAGGCTGTGAATGTGCCTAGCTAGACTTCAGTAAAGCCCACAGCATTCTCCTGGAGAAACTGGCTGCTCACGGCTTGGAAGACTGGGTAATGAACTGGTTGGATGGCTGGGCCCATAGAGTGGTGGTGGATGATGCTGCATCCAGTTGGCAGCTGGTCACCACTGGTGTTCCCCAGGGCGCCGTATTTGGGTCAGTGCTGTTTAATACCTTTATCAGTGATCAGGATGAGGGGGTTGAGGGCACCCTCAGTCACTCTGCAAATGACAAGAAATTGGATAGGAGTGTTGATCTGCTGGAGGGTAGGAGGCCCTGCAAAGGGATCTGGACAGGCTGGACCGATGAGCCAAGGCCAGTTGTATGAGGTTCAACAAGGTGAAGTGCCAGGTCCTGCACTTGGGTCACAACAATCACACAATGCTGCAGGCTGGGGGAAGAGTGGCTGGAAAGCTGCCTAGCAGAAAAGGACCTGGGGGTGCTGGTCGACAGTGGCTGACCATGGGCCAACAGTGTGTCCAGGTGGCCAAGGCTGCCAATGGCATCCTGGCTTGGATCAGCTGTGGCCAGAGGGACCAGGGCAGTCATTGTCCCCCTGTACTTGGCACTGTTGAGGCCACACCTCAAGTGCTGCATCCAGTTTTGGGCCCCTCACAAGGGTATTGAGGTGCTGGAGCAAGTCCAGAGAAGGGCAAGGAAGCTGGTGAAGGATCTGGAGCACAAGTCTTAGGAGGAGCAGCTGACAGAAATGGGGTTGTTTAGTCTGGAGAAAAGGAAGCTTGGGGGGGCCTTATTGCTCTCTACAGCTACCTGAAAAGAGAGTGTACAGAGGTGACAGTTGGTCTCTTCTCCCAATTAACAAGTGATAGAATAAGAGGAAACAGCTTCAAGTTGTGCCAGGGGAAGTTTAGATCAGGTACTGGAAAAACTTCTTCACAAAAGGAGTTGTCACACAGTGGAACAGACTGCTCAGGGAAGTGGTTGAGTCACTGTCCCTGGTGGTATTTAAGACAAAAAAACTCAGAGCAGAATCCTAGCATGATCCATCCTATGCTGATATTGTTTTTAGGTGACCAACACTAAAATTACATGTTCAGAAAACAGTTTTAACTGTGAATTTACTGAAGCACAATCCAAACCTTCCATCTGAGTTCCCACAGCTCCCCCATGTCAAACAACATGTATCTGCATGATGAGGCATATTAATTCAACTGACATCCAACAGTTTTTTTCCTTAGATTAGTTCTAGCAGTGAATCCATTTCCTGATCTGGTTCAGCAGGCAGACACAAAAATGTCTGTGTTAATGGAAGTGAGCAGCTCAGAAGACGAAAATGCTTTTGATTGACCTCTATCCACTTAAAGCATATGTGAAACTACCTTAGGGATCTTATACACAGGCTGCCAGAACATATGGCCATTAACCACCAGCCCACTGGGGTTGTGGTCCCTCGCTTTTTGGGATATTTTCTTATATTATCCATTTTTTTTCACATCAGGACTATTTAATAAAGTGTGCATTCACATTGTGGTCAAAGCTTAAATGCTGTAAGGTATGATTTACTGTAAAGCCTGAAAGAATTACATTACATACCCACAGTAGTCTATTAAAAAAATTTATTTTCCTAAAGATGGCATTTTGTAAATTTTCAATAAATATGTATCTTTTACAGCATTAATGCAGTGTAACATTCACAAATATTTTTTCTAAAAGTGTTGGCTCTTATCTCAGCAAACACCATTAATGACTGTTTTAATTTACAAATAACACACAATTCAGTGACCACTTCAGCCCAAATAATACCATTACTGTATGAAACAGTGCAATCCACTACTATATCATTAATATTTATTTCATCTTGCAAAGGAATTATTACAGTTGATACAGTCAAAGCTCTTTTTGCTCCAGCTGAAAGTCTGTGAGTAAATCATGTCATGTTTAGATATGAAAAACAGGTCAGTGGCTACTGAGATGATGTTTCCAAAAGCAGAACCTTCCCTGTAGCACAGCTTTAGGAAAACACACTTCATCTGACAGCATACATTCTTTTTAACAGAATTCTCTTAGTAGGTACTGGATAAAAAAATCATTTAACTGAATAAAAGGGCAAAGAGAACATTCTGAGGAATGAAACTTCTTTTAAATTACAAATACCTGGCATAGCATTTTAAGACTTCACTTGAACCGGCCTCCTTTCAATTGATGACCTGGACGTCAGAAAAACCATGTTCAGACAAGTAGTTTTGAATGCCTCAGAGAAACTGGTGAGAACAGCAGGGGTTTTTTGAAAGAAATGAACCAGGAGAAAGTGGTGGCATACTTGCAGTAATGTTCTACTTACAGCCAATTATCAGTTTCCTTTTCTACCAAGATTAAGTGGCTGGCAATGCATCTGTTTTATTGCTTGGCAACTAAATTCTTTATCAATCATAGGTTAGAGAAACTCTTGTCCAAGCAGTTTTAATAAAAAAATAATAATAAAAATATATTTATGAAGATACTATTGCATTAGTAATATATATGAAATCATATCTTAAATCCTCATTCAAAATAGGAAATAATCACACTGAAGAGAGAATTATTCAAAATTGATTATATATGTACACTCACAAATCATACTTGCTCCATTATCCATTTTGTATTACTTATGGATTGCTACTGCCCCAGACAGGCAACTGCTGCAAAATTAGGTACTTTTGTCTCTATATACTAATATGGTCATTCTGTGACCAGAGTTCAGGCACAGCAGACTGAATCACATGTTATTTAGCAACCATGATGCTGTGGTAAAAACATGACAGTCATTACCCATTCATATTGATGCAATTGAAGAACAGCTTCTAATAGTTTTTTATTTTGGTGGAGAAATATTTTATATATTCTTGGAATAAAGGGTAAAGGAAATCTACATAGTGATTATAAATTAAGACGAATGTTGACTTTATTTACATAGTTTAACAAACAGACTCAAGCAATTATTACATCAGTCAATCAGATTCCAAACACCACTATAAAAAAGTTTATACCAGGCCTAGCTAGTGTTGCATTCTTCATGGAGCTGTGATTAATGTTCTACATTTTTCTTTTTCCAACGAAGCCACCTCAGAGCTCTCGCCAGCGCTACTTGTCCCATGAGCAATGTGATCGTAAAATTACGTTTATACCAATCTCTAGGATTCCAAAGCCAAGAAAATCATCAGCACGCAGAACAGGAAAAAGGTACACAATTATACCAAAATATCTCTCGGTGTTGACAAATGACAATTCAGTGATGACCTGCATGTGCTGTTCTTTGTGGTAACACTTTTCCTGCCTAATAAAGAGTTAAATAACCTATGAAAAAAATCTATGTGTATATCCACGTCCATGAATGGACTACAGGGTTACAACTGTATTTGAAATCAGGTAAGATAAAGTAGCTAAAACCATGTCTCATGTTTCAAAAGTAAAGCTGATCACCAAGCTATCCAAAATAACTTCCTGCCAGTGCTGTGCTATGGTAAGGTCTGTTTCTGAGTGGAAGAAGGTGTATGTGTTGCAAAGGGCATAGCTGGTCACCTCTGAGGGCAGGGAAAAATAAATCATACCTCAAAGACTAATTGTATAATCCAATACAGGAAACATTATCTTTCAAAGATGATGCCTTTAATATTGCCGAAGTTAGTCTTTATATCTTAAAATAATTTAATTTTTATGAAGCATGTATGGCTTCTGGAACAATTCAAGTTAGACACAGAATAGTCTGTATCAGCCCTTTTTAACCTCTAACAATTTGCTTCAAATTCTTGCCTTATTACAAACTGAAGTAATATCAAAGTTCTTTCTAGTTTCTAACAATGCCTCCACTTTGTAAAATGCTGCACAAGCAGCAACAGAATACATAGAATCACAGAACTAGCAAGGAATATTAAACACTAGGATTTAGGTCTTCTCTTGAGATCACTGTGGGAAACCTTGCATGTACGTTTCTGACATAAGCCTGAGACACTAACCTCTCAGTAAGGATAGTAGGCAAATTCACACTGACAAGCAGCACTGAGCGACCCCTTCAGATGTCATGTTAAATCAAAATATCATGCTAGCACTGCAACTGTTTCTTTTCCCCTTTCATGTTTAATTTCCTGTATCCTTTTTGATTCTTTTTCCTACACTAGACTGTATTTCCAGTCTATGTACCCTGAACTAAATATTCAAGGCATCTACGTACAGCCATTGCTTCAATTTTATCTAAATTTTAGAATTTGCAACACTTCAGCTGCCACAGTTTTCAGGCCAGCTGGCAATACTGCAAAAGAACATACAGCTAAATGCATAAACAGATTTTTATAACATGACCCCTCAAAATCAGAGTGCCAGTAAAAAGCTCTGCTGCTTTCAGGGCTGGGCAGCTCCACTTTGAAACTACAATGATGCAGCTGACACCATCTGATTTTATAAGGCAGCAACAAGGAAGGTCATGTTTAAGCACAAAGCCTGAATTCTCTCACCATGAAGATGGGACGCTATCCCAAATTCACTACAACAATGGCAACCAGTTCTAAGATAAACTATTTACATTCTCACTTATCAGTTATAGGCAATTTGAACAACAGTGCTTCCACTAAAAACAATTTCTTACTTTCCATCTTTTCACGCTGTCGCTTCAGTTTATAGTGAAGTTCCCCACTGTCCCCCATGGTCAAGACAAGATGTGCATATTTGTTTTAAATATTTGTTAGTTAAATTGTTCTTACAGGATAGTATTTTATGGTTTATGCATGATACATACGAAGAACCTTGAACCACCATTTGTTAGAGATCAGTTACAGTGATGGTAGAACTCTCACTAGCATTACACCATTAGGAACCCAGTTAACACTTGATACTTTTGAGCCCCATAACCTTTCAATCCACTACAGAGAGGAAACTGAAGTTGGGGTTTTATATTCAGTGGGCAGTACTACTGTAACCAGATTAAGTGCTGTCTTCCTCCAGCTTCCCACTCCTTCCTCATTTCTAGCCCTTTATCAAATGTGCACAGCTACTTGCAGGGTTATGTGTGTTTGCAAGTCATTTTTCAGCCTGTTCAGATCCCCAATCCAGTTTATCGAGTTGTACAAACATAACACTGAAACAGTGCAGTAGCTGTTGTGAAGAGGTGGATGTGGGTTTACCAAGTTGTCGCTGAGGTTCTACACAGGATAAGTTCAGGCAATCCATTCACTAATGCCTCACCACACAAAAAAAGCCTCAAACTCGAGGATAATCACTTTCATTTTTACTATATGCTTACAAAATAATAGAACCAAGTTTATTAAATACTACTTTCATTAAACAATTTTCCTTTGAGATAAATCATATCTGTAAGTCCTTATTTAACAGTCAACTATAATCTGCTATACAGAAATTTCAATCCATTTATTTGCATATTTATCAGTTCCAATTAGCAGCATGGAAAGACCTATGCCTTAAGATAAAAAAATTGAGTGCCTGATCTTGTCTCTTTACATCTCAGATATGAGCTTCATCTTTCCACTAAATAAACAATAAGCAGCAGCAGAACTCAAATGATAATGTCAACTTCTGTCGAACACTCATAATAGCGTTAAAAAGAAATCTAAAAGTATGGTTTTAGGTGCTGTTTTACCAATTTTGGGAAAAAATATTTAAATTTTAAACTTGACTTTATGCCTTTCACTTAGACCGTAATGTATAACAGTAAACATAAATACCTCCCACATACCTGTTATACTGCATATGTTTTCTAAAATTTTTACTTAGAAAGTCCTTGTAAAAGTCAGCCATTTCTTCTGCATTCAGTGTTGCTTTTTGACCTGAAAATAAGTTTTGGCACAATAAAGTCAAGGCAATCCTTCGGGTTAAAACCCTGCGTTCACATGCAGGAGAGCGAGGACTGATTCTTTGCTCCTACAAGCTTCCTGTGTAACCCTGAACCAGGTAATATCCTTTATCTTCCAACTTTTTAAAACTTATTTAGGGAGCATGGCAGATTAAAAATACTGATCATTTTGAAGTTGGCATAGTTCTTAAGCCCCTCTTACTTGTGGAAGTGATTAAGTTTATCAGGTCTTAGATTATTTAGGGAACTAGTGAACCACTGTGAAAAATTGCACAGATCTAGGAATATCTATCCTTCGAATAAAACTAATTTCTCACAGGGCTGAAGTCTAAACTGCACCAGTAGGAGCACTTAGTTATTTAAATTTCCCCACTAAAGCAAATATTGAAAGAACACTATCCACAACTGACATGGTAGTTTGAGAGGTACATTTTTTCTGTTACTGTTTATAAATTTCAAGTAACTTACACCAAAAAGTTTATATTCTGACATGCCATATTCACAAACAACCTAGCAGGCAACTATTTTGTGAAGAAGCAAATAAAAAAGATGCTTTTGAATATGGCACTCATAAGTAGAATATAAAAGGAGGAACAGGAAAACCTGTGGCTAGAGTACAGATGTGGAATCCTGAGAACCACCAAATATTCTCAACTCCACCAGACAAATCCTATACAAACTTCCTGGCACAAAATGTCTCCACATTGAGGGTCAAATTTAAATGTTCCATGGAACATGGATATGATGAGGTAGATGGAATTGTGATATTCAACTTCTAGCTGTTTCAAGATGCATTTTAAGGTTCCTGAGACTGAGCACAGAAATGTAAATTATCGATTGGTTCTATTTGTCATTATTTACAAAACTAATATATTACAATGGATTAAATTATTACTATGGATAAATACACTCTAAAAGTATTTGAAGGCTGCCTAATTAACATCTATGATTTGTTACTTCATACTGGGATCAGCAGAACTGATTCATCATGTAGAAAAGTAAGTTTTTTTCCAACTTCATGTTCATGTATGTGGTTATTCCTCTTATTTTTATATACACTCACAGCTGTAATATAGAATAGTTAACCAATGCATGCAGTCACTATAATTTTAGTTTTAAGGGAGGTACATGCTTACTGATTTTTCTTTTATTTCTAAAGTATAAAAACAAAACAAAACCAAAATAGCAATATAAAAGAAGTGTTTTTGAAACAACGCAGAACTTAATTAAAATTATTTCTCAACCACTCACTGATCACTAGAAGAAAAATAGAAGAAAAAAAATAAGTCTGTGATACACAGAATGTCAGAGCAGATGCTTTACTAAACTCAAGCAGATCATTATTCTATGAACAAAATGTTCAACCTTGTATTACAATGGCCAATTTACTGTTATTATGAAGGCATTTTGTTTTCAGTTTCACATAATGAATCAGAGAGGCAACTACTTTACAGCAACTGTGCTCAGACAAAGACAGGCAGATAGCAGCTGCGGTCTCCCCAGAAGTTGTCTTATTCTCCCTCAAGGAAAAATACTGTATTCATTGTATACACTGTGGACCTGAAGGCAAAGACTGTGAATTTATCCACCCAGTCACAACCTGCACTTGAGGCAAACTCTCTCTATGTTTGCCTCAGCCAGCTCACTGGGTTGGAAGGTGTGAAAGTAAAAAGCCCCTTCCTCCTTACGCTATGAAATTATTATATTACTGGGCTAGGATTTCAGCACATCCCCTCTGTCTGCGGGGAAGGAATTAGGGAAAGAACAGTGCAACAGATGATCCGACTCCCACATGCACTTCTCTGAAGAGCTCCTCCCTTCTTTTTTTATCATGCCCCTGTACACTTATAAATCCTACCTGAAAGATTTACTTGTGATAGAACACCAAGAGCATAAACTGCCAAAATTCAAAGTTAACCAGAGTTCATAACGTATCCTAAACTATAAACAAAGATCCCACTAACCTGTTTCATCTCTCATTTCCAGACCCTTGGCTTTCAGTCTTGAATAAATAAATTCTTCTTTTTCCTAAAACATGTTTTTCCACATTAGAATCTGATGAAGTCAGTCCTTGAAGTTAACCACTGTTTTTAATTACATAGCAATGTGGTGTTTAACACCCTCTGAAATAACCAGCAATATTCATTGTAAGTGGAATTGTCAGTTAAACATTTTCCTGAATCCAGTGAATTAAACTGGTCATTTCATCACTTAGATTCTGCTCCCTGCATGCATCAATAACTTCACGCAAGCATTCTACTTATAAAACTTATTTGTGGAGTAAAGCTACAGCTGAGCTTGAGTGTTGTTTGACAGGATCCAAACTTTCAGGTTATAAGGCAAACTGTGATGATGTGCTGTACTGTGCAACTGAGATTGTGAGCATAGTGAAAACCATTAAGTCTAAAAAAATTCAAATTACTTGGATGGAAACACAATAATTTTTTGTGTCTAAGTTCTTCAAACTTAAAAAGCAGTTCTGTGGAATTAAAAAAAAATAAAATCAAGCTTCATTTTTTTCTGAGATCTTTGCAAGTTTTGGAAGGATATGATGTTCAAAGTTCACCACAAATGATGGCGAATTACTGAACTGTTACTGTTCTTCAAAAAAAAAAATTGCAGCATCGGTTAGGAAGATCCTGAAACCAGGAAAGACAGACCACAGCTGAAAAGTCCTCACTTTAGCATTGTTGAGGGGAAATGGTGCGTGTCCCTCTTCTGCCCTTGGCAATTACACCAAATTCCTCTCATGACAGAGACAGACAAGCTACGAAATCATTTTCAACAGCTGCTCTAGTCACAGACAGATCTTGCATGTAGGGTGGCTACAATACTTCCAGCACAAGAGAGGAAAAAGGCATATATTCTGTAACACTAAACAGCAATAAAACATGCGGGATTTTTAATTTCGTGTATAATTTTGAAGAAATTAATGGCAAAAAATGTCATTTCTATGAAGACATTGTGTATTAAAAGCAAGCATATCAACTACCAGTCGCTGAGGGCGGGCAGAACCAAACCCTACCTCAGAGAGCCCAAACCTTCCGATTCTGGGTGGGCGGGCAGGCGCTGGGCGGCAGCAGGCGTTGTGTCGGGCTCACCTGGTGGAAGGCACGGTTGTGCCGTGCCCAGAAGCGCTGGTTGCAGGCCTGGGCCTCCTGCCGTGCCTCCCGCAGCTGCCGCTCCAGGGGAGACTCTTCGGGGGGCACGTAGAAGATGATGGGGCGCAGGTTGGAGTGCTTGTCCGGGGGCCCAATCCAGTCGCTGTGGGAGTGCGCGGGGGGGCTGAAACCCAGGCCCTGGAAAATACAGACAGAATTCATTATAGGCACTTTGGCAGAGTTCCTGAAGAACATCCTGATTTGAAATAAATCCAAAACTCCACAAAACCATAAAACATACAGGCATAACAATGTCCGAAATTATGCGTGTTCGTTTACCATAACCAAAGCCAATGAGATACATTTACAATTTGCTTTTACTTAAAAACGCACAACAGAGAATATAACCTTGACTCTGTTACCATAGACATGAATCACAGGGTGTTGTTTTCTTTAAAAGCAACTTTTTTCTTTTGTTTTCATCTTTCCATCACTAACAGTCCACTTCAATAAAATACATGATGGCAAGAACTAGCAATCATTCAAGTTTTTTATGGCACTGATCTCTGCTCTCCAGTGAAAGAACCCGAGGGAACAGCACGAAGCTGTGCCAGAGAAAGTTTAGGCTGGATATTGGGAAAATTTTCCTTACCCAGAGGGTGTTCGGGCAATGGAACAGGCTGCCCAGGGAAGTGGTAACGGCACCAACCCTGACAGAGCACAAGGAACTTTTGAACTCTCTCATGCACACAGTGGGATTCTTGGAGCTGTCCTGTGCAGGGCCAGAAGCCGGACTCGGATGATCCTTATGGGTCCCTACCAACTCCAATTCTAAGTTCACCCAAGCCCGCCTTCTTCCCGCATCCCTGTGACCACACAAGGCCGGGCTGGGGCTGCCTCGGCCTTACCCAAGACCCCGTCACGCACCGACGGGTGACAACAAACGCCGGGGGCCTGCGCAAAGGCATCAACACCGGGAGGCCGCGGGTTTCCACCCGGACAACAAAGCCGGGGGCCTGGGGCACACACACCAACACCGGGAGGCCGCGGAGAACGCGGGTGTCCTCCGGGCCGCCCCGCCCCGCCCCGCCCCGCTCCACCCGCGCTCCCGGACGGGGCTCCGCGGGGCGGGCGGCCCCCGAGGCCTCCCCCTGCGGAGCTGTTGCCCGTCCCCCGCCCGCCCGGGTTTACCGCGCGGCCCGGCCGCTCCCCGCGCTCAGCCGCGCGGCCACCACCGGCGGAGCAGGACGAGGAGGAGGAGGAGGAGCAGGTGAAGGAGGAGATGAGGAGGCGGTGGCGGCGGCCCCGGCCCTCCCGCAGGGCCCGCGCTGCCGCCATGTCNTCGGCCCGTGGCGCAGCGCCGGGCCGGGCAGCGGGTACGGGGCCGGGCGGCCGGAGGGTGAGTGAGGCGGCGGGAAGGGACGGGGGCTCTGCCGCGGCCGAGCCTCCCGCGGGGCCCCGCTGTCGTTTCCTCACCGGGTCCCGCTGTCATTTCCTCGGCGGGGGCCCCCGGNGGCGGGAGGTGGTGGCCGTGGAGGGGCCGCGGGCGCTGAGGGGCAGCGCGGTGAGTGCGGGGAAGGCAGCGCTGCCCCGGGCGGCGGGGCTCGGCCCTGCTCCCCCCTTGCCCCCCGGGGCTGCGGGTGTCCCGTTGGCGCTGCGGTGCCCTGGGCCGCGGGGCAGGTGCGGGAGGGAGCGCTGGAGGCTCTGGGTGAGCGCCGGGAGCTGCTCGTGTGGCAGCCGGAGCATCGCCTCTGCGGCCCCACCGCGGGAAAGGCTTAAAAAAAACAGAGAAAGGGCTGTGAAATACCAGCCAAGCGGTTTATGCCTATTGCTAGAGGTATTTAAAATAGCTTTAATGCTGAAGTGCTTCAGGATGTACAAGCATAGCACTTAAGCAAGTCTTGTTTTCCTTGTAGTTCTTCTGAAACTGGACGAGAGAAGAGGAATGGATATGGGTAACCAACACCCATCCATAAAACGGTTGCATGAAATTCAGAAAGAAGTCAAAGAGATTGAACAGCAAGTGGCCGTCTTCAGTGGTCTGGCCACCGACCGAGATTACAAGAAACTGGAAAGGAGCCTCACTAAACAGCTTTTTGAAATAGATTCTGTAGACACGGAAGGGAAGGGGGATATTCAGCAAGCCAGAAAGCGAGCTGCCCAGGAAGCAGAGAGGCTGCTGAAGGAGCTGGAACAAAATGCAAACCATCCGCGCAGACTGGAAATAGAGTCTATATTCAAGGAGGCACAGTCACTTGTGGAACGCGAGATCACACCTTTTTACAAGGGAGGAAACTGCATTAGTGATGAATTTGAGGAAGGAATTCAGGACATTGTCTTGAGGCTTACCCAGGTGAAAACTGGAGGGAAAGTTTCTTTACGCAAAGCGAGATACCGCACCCTGACAAAAGTTTGTGCTGTTCAGGAGATTATAGAAAATGGTGTGAAGCAGCAGCTGTCCCTGCCACTCTCTAATGATGCACATCCCTCTGTCGCCAAAATTAACTCTGTAATGTGTGATGTGAACAAAGCAAGAGGAACTCTTATTGCGCTCCTGATGGGAGTGAGTAGGAACGACACCTGCAGGCACCTGTCCTGTGTGCTTACAGGCCTCATTGCTGATTTGGACGCTTTGGATGTCTGCGGTCGCACGGAGATAAGAAATTACAGAAAGGAAGTAGTAGAAGAGATCAATAAATTGCAGAAATACCTGGACTTGGAAGAAGAAGCAAATTCTACTCACGCTTATGATTTGGCACAGAATCAGTCCATTCTAAAAATAGAAGAAATCCGCAAGAAAATGAAGGAAGTTAATTCTCAGCTTTTAAAAACAGAGAATGCTTCTGATTTGTATCTGGGATCCAAAGCAGAATTGCAGGGATTGATTGCCCACCTAGATGAGGTGAGTCCAGGAAAAAATCCCTGTATTAGAGAGGCCAGGAGAAGAGCAGTAATTGAAGTTCAAACTCTTATAACATATATTGATTTGAAAGAAGCACTGGAAAAAAGGCGAATGTATCCAGAGCAAACTGCTGCCGAACATCAGTCTCATAAAGCAGTTTGGACTGTTCTTGGAAACTTGTCTCAAATTCAGCAAGAGGTGATTTCATTTGATGGAAACAGAATGGATAAAAATTACATGAGACTGGAAGAACTTCTTACAAAGCAACTTCTGGCTCTGGATGCTGTTGATCCACAAGGTGACGAGCGGTGTAAGGCTGCCAGGAAGCAAGCAGTAAAGCTTGCACAGAACATTCTTTACTACCTGGACATGAAAACAGATGAATGGGAATACTGAAACAGCCATGACCTGACACAGAAGAGCATTTTTTTCCTTTGGCACTTTATGCAGATCACTGGCAGTACATAATAAAGTGGTGTGTTCTATGCTTGCTGAAATCACGGGGATTGCATAAGCAGTTGACTTGGCTATATGTCTGCTATCCCACGCAGTCACCCACTTGCCATGGCAACTGTCAGTACACCATCAGCAATTCTGGTCACTGCTGTAAGCAAAGAAGTGTGAGTCTCTGAAGGAATAGCTTAATACTTGAACAAATGGCTTCTTTTTTTTTCTTTCTTTCTTTTTTTTCCCTTCCTTTTTTTTTATTTCAATAGCCTTGTGCAATATTCAGTGAATGCAGATTTTTCAAAGACACAGAAACTTCCTTATGGTATAATGCTGGCAGAACTGTTTAAAGAGCCTGGACATGAAAATTAGTATACAAGCATGAGGCTCCATTCAGGAACTTCACAGCAGTCTGGATGTACTCTTAATGTGCTGTTACAACAGAAAGTATTAAGGGCAAAGAGCCTGCTGGCGTATGGGTTGTACTTGATTTATTCCATCCATCATGCAGTCTAGATTTCTCAGTTAATGGAGCTATAATTCCAACTGCAAATGAGCATTTACATAGGCAAAGCCAATTATGTCATTTTTTTTGTAATACCTGAGCCCTTTGATTTGCAAAAACAGGTCTTTTGTTGCAGGAAACTCCAAGTCATTGCTTTAAGGTACGGAGACTTGGAGAGAAAAATCTATGCGTTTATACCAAACAGATAAAGGGGATTTCAAGGATTTCAAACTGCCATCCATAAACCCTTGAGAACTGCACTGAATTTTATTTAGTGGCTGCTTAGGTGTCTTTTAAAACTCTGCTGTTGCATCTGATTTTCACATGTGGCGAAAACAGAAACAAAATTCACTTTTGAAGTGAAACAAGCATTTTGGAATTATTTTTGTAAAATTAGGTAGCTAGCTAGCTATAAAGATGTCCCTCATAATGTAAATGTGTGATATATGGTCAGATGTGGCTTCAAGAATGTCTTCGAAAAGACTTGTGGCAAAATGTCTCTCCTTACAACTCATCACTTAATTGTTTTAATGGCTTCATAAATAAGCTTACTTGTATTGTTGTGTGCACCTCTCTTTTTGTTTGTGGCTGCTAGTGCCAATCACATTTCTACTATAGCATGTTTTTTGGCATTTTTTGAGAGCATGGCATTAAAATGAATTAATTATAAAGATATATTCAATTATGGATAATTTGCACTCAAGCTCTTTCGTGATGAACTAAGAAATTACTGTTCTATAGATGATGATTTGCACCACTTTAAGGAGTAAAAACCATTTCAGATGTTAAATATTTTTAAGATCTATTTTTGACTGATTAGAGAAGACAGTACTGTCTGTGAGAGACAAGTGCCTTTATGACGCTGCTAACTTGCACTGTCATATGTAGATACAAGAACTGTTTACTGGCAGCTTGTTACATTTGTAATCTTTGCAAACTGGATTTTTCACATATATATCTAATTCTACTATAATATATGTCAAGTTAACATAATACTATAGGTGACGGTTGTCCTGTAGAATCCTGAAAATTGATCATCAAATTTGGGAAATACAGATTCTGCTTAAAAACTAAAGCCTTGATGTGGAGGTGAGGGACTTCAGGCAGGTCTTCTGTGCCTATTGCTACAGGAAGAATATGTTCTGTAACATACTATAAGGTGTTGATTGAAGGCTGCATAGCTTTAGAGTGTGAATAGATTTTGTTTGTGATTGTACAGGTGTTTGCTTTGCAAATCTACTTGCCAACACTGATCTAATTGAGTATAGTGCCTAAGGCACAATTTGGCAATGACAGAATGTTTGTCAGGGGATTCTCTGTGCTCCTTCAGAGACATAACACCATTAAATTTATCTTTCCTTCATTAAAAAAAAATCCCCTAGTTAAAATTTCAATCTATATTTGAATATTGTGTGGTTAACACAGAATATTAATAGTTTTAAACACCTGAATTATTTTACTCATTTCAAGCTTTCTACGCGTTTGAACTGCAACTTCAGATTTGCACTTACAGTTTTAGGAAATATAAGAATTTGATAGCATAATTATGTTCATTTATCTTTAATATTACTGTTGGGTCTGCAGTGATTAATTGTAGTTTGTTTTAACCATTCAGTGTCTGTGTTCTTTGGAGGTTACGTGTAGTTTTATAAATGTCTGAGCCTCTTATGTAAAAATGAATATAGTTATCAGATCTGTTCTATTTTAAATTTGTCTTTTAGCTTTTCTGAAAGAATTATTATGCCTGCTTCTCTAAAACGGCAAATGTGTAAGGTTAGTGTAATTTTGACTGAGTAGAGTTCAGTAGCAAGATATTATGTGGATTAAGCTTTTTTATCCATTGTTCTGTAATCTAATAAATTGACTATTTAAATTTTACAGTAAAATCCTCATCTGGAATGGGATTAACTCACTGTTTTTGCATGAATGAAATTAACAAAATAAATGTG
>VWZG01002136.1:116640-207694 GCA_013396735.1 Grallaria varia
AAAAAAGGAAGAAAAACAAATGCACAGGTTTCCCAAAAAATTGCTTCTATGCTTAAGAATGTAATTTTCCTGTTTTTTACATCCAAAGGTCGAGAGACACACAACTTCTCTTTCTGATACAGCAGGCTGAAATAATCAGCAAAATGTAAATGGACCAAATGGCAAAAGCCTGCATTTTAGAACTATACTGAAATAACTTTTCTGTGTCCTGTGTTATTTACCTTAGAGCAAAATAATCAATTGGATATTTGGGGGAGAGGTAATCCTGCATCCTGGTTCGTATTTGTTAATTGAATTTCTTTTTAAACTAGTTTTCTTTGGTTGTTTCAGTGTTTACTTTTGTTGTTTGCCACTCAGAGTGGTTTTTCTGTGATACCAGTTTGAAAGAGATTTTTAAGTACACTTCCTACCTTTTCAATTTAAAAGAAATTGGTGTATGTGCTCCTAATCATGTATATGTCTTCAGTTATTGCCGTGTAGGATATAGCATTTGTATATACAGATTCAAGATTAAATATTGCAGTGTTACATTCTTGATTATTAATACAGATACATTACTATTTTTGCTAGGTATTCATTTGAATGTTAAGCCCTGATGCCTTTCTCTTTATTTTTGAATGTGGGTTATCAGAATGTAAATGATTTTTGTCTTAGAGAAAGTGTTTTTATTAAACAGGTAGACATAAAGCTCTCTTCTTTCCCCCCCCTCCTTTAAAAGGCTGCTTTTTCACTTCTGTAATTATGAAAATAAAGTTCTTTGTGTGGAAACCACTCCTACTTGCTAAATCTGGTGCATTTGGGTTTTCTCTGTGTTCAGCCTTGAGTTAAAATTGACACGTCAGTCGTTTCTTGGATTCTTTCAGCACTGATAGTTTTATATCCTCCTGGGTTCCGGTTGGATGATCACTGCAGAAATGCTGGTGGCTGTGTTAGGATCTTGCCACTTTCCAGCTGGAGGATGCTCCCTGAACAGATGAGCTGGCAAAACGGATGGCGTGAGTCTCTTCCTGCAAAGTCAGTGTGGATTCCAGAACCTGTAGCAGGAGTTGAGCTAATTTGGTTTTAAACTGTGCAGATGAGGCAGGTTCCCTGATTGTTCTGTTGGCTCGGTGTGTTTTTTCGAGATGCAGTGAGCCACGTTACTGGCTCACTGCTGACGGAGGTCGGGAATTCTGTTTCTGCCCAGAAAGCTGCCGGCTTTGTGCAGTTTCTGCTGCTTGGCCAACTCCAATGAGCTGATTTAATTCAATAAAATGGCAGAAAACAAACAACAGAAATGGAAGAGGGGGGTTTAATGAGCTAAAATGGCTTTTAGTAAGGTATGTGGGTCAGAAGTACTGCAAAATGATGTGGTGGGTCATGCAGCCACGGGCTAGGGAGCAAATGGTCAGATTTTTAGTAGCAGACATTAGATCAACTTGCATAGTTAAGTAACTGGAGGAGGAGGAAGGAAAAGTGTCACTATCCACTCCTACAGAGAAGTAGGAATTTTCTGCTTTAGTAACGGGATATGATGAAGACAATACAAATGAATCATGTATGGAAAATAAACCAGTTGCTTTCAATTGCCCTTTTGTGATCATGTCACAGGTGATCACAGAATCGTTACAGAATCATTAAGGTTGGAGAAGAGCTCCAAGACCATCAAGTTCAACCTCTGGACAAAGTACAATATTGTCAACATACTACACACAGTCTGGATAAGTCTTACCCCAAAGACATTGGGTAAGAATAAGATTTATAAAAGGTTGAATGTTACCATTGGTACTAACTTCACCGTATCTTCTTTCTCTTCCTTTTAAGAAGGGACTTTTTATTTTGAAGAAAATACACATTCTTCAAGGTCCAGTAAATCACCTGGGCCATGGCCCTAGATGTGGCTCAGCAAGCTGCTGAGCTGTTTGTCTTGATTACCTGTTTGTTTGTCAAAGGAGAAAATTTACTTTGCTAAGAATTTTTTGGTGTGCGTTTGGGGCAGGCAGATTTTGGTGCCTGAAATGGTTTAACTGGAAAAACTCCCATGTTTTATTTCTATATAGGTTTATCCTCTCCTTTGGAGAATTCTCAGCTGAGAACTTGAGAAAGTGGAAGGGCATTAGTACTGAGCTCATGGATTGAAGGCCTGGGGGTCCAAGCTGGCTGCCAGCAGGAGACATGTAAATGGCAGGATCGGAAAACATTCCTGCTGGAGGAAACTGCTAGCAGAGACATGGCCAAATGTTTTTCAAAGCTTGTGTTTTGAGTGAGCTCTGTGTGTTCCCCTGTTGCTTATGAGCTTTCATTGAGAAAGTGGATTCTTTGGGGAATATTCCCTGAAGCAATGTCAGGCTTTCTGTTTTAGATGAAGCTGAGAAATTATGTTTAAAGCTTTTGCTGAGCTATGGTGGGACATGTCCTAGTTGGTGACTGACCTGGGTATGATTCTGGCTTGCTACATGAAACAATGACGTCCATAACGCTTTCAGTTCTGTAGTTTCTGAGTAGGCATGTAGATGTCAGCTGAAAGGTGGTCTTTGGCGGAAGAAGCTGAAGGTTGAGCTGTGCTTTTGTTGAAGGTTTTGCACAGCACTTACCCTTTCTCTCTGCAGCATTTGGTTCTGGGGACTGCCAAGCACAGATGATTGCATGACTTGCTCTCCTTGTCAGCTCAAAAATAATGAAGACCTTTTCTAAGTCTGCAAACTCTTCCTACAGGACATAAATTGTTGCAGAGTTTGCCATTAGAAATGGAGAAGTACAATGAGTTTCATAATTGGACCATTTCTCCTCAATTAGTTTTGCCAGACAAACTTCTGTGCCACAGGAATTCCTCGTGAAACCTGTATTTCAGGCAGCTAATCAAAAGCATCTCACAAGGGAGGAAACACAGTGATGCAGTCCAGTGTCCTTAGTGAGGTCCAGAACACATACCCAAAGCCAAATCTGTGATCATGGCAACCAAGAAGTCTATAAGCCAAGTCAAAACCCCAAGGAAGCAAAGAGATAAGAAATGGTGAAGGAAAACAAAGCAAAAAACTAGTTTAGTTGTCAGGTGGGTGGTTGGCTGACTTCCTTTAGGTTTACAACATAAGAAAAGCAAGCAAAGCCCTTTGGCTTTATTGCAGTTATACCTAGTCTACACCCCGCAGATCCACATTGTTTTCCACCCTATGTCACTCTAAGTGCTCCTCCTATTCACCATCTAACTGATGGTGGTTAGGCTTGGTGTGCCCTTGGGCAAGAGGGTGCCACCCATCTCCAGGGATGCCATAATTACTCTCATTCTCTCTGAAATGTCTGGTCATGGCAACTCCTGCACACTCTTGGAACAGCAGCATGGCTTGCAGAAAGGCAGTGTGCAACATGAAGGTTATATCCTCTCATAAACTGGTAATTGGAAGGGATTGTATAGTAACTGGTAGCAAGTCCAAGTAAGATATCTTTTGTGTGTTTATGCTGAATTTGTTAGATTTTCAGAGAAAATTCTTCATATCGTTGATTTATTCAAATCAACCTGTAGCCTGTGATCAAACGTCTCTTTTGTACCTTCCAGGTGCCTCATGTTAATACCATATGAAAAGGAGTTCTGAAGAGCTCTGCCATCTGTGGATATTAATGAATGGCCTCTGCCCACTTTCAGACAGCTGGTAAAAGCCAGGTTTTCCAAAACACTCAGCATCCGAAGTTCCCACTGTGACAAGTGAGGGCATATTTTGGAAAGGACATCATCCACAGACCCACACACTCTGTCCTTTCTTGTCACAGACAACCACAGGATCATCCCTGCAGCTAATCAAGATGCAACTTAAAATCACTTTGCCTCATTCCTCCAGTGAAAGGCTGTTCCAAAGCATCATTGCTGTGAGGACTGACTAACCTTCTAATTTCAAGAATAAACATATTCATGAGAAGCTTTCTTCTCCCCTAGCGTGTAGTCTCCAATATATTTATAGGACACAGCTGAATTGCCTCCCAGCTCCTGTTTTGCTTGGCTGCCAAGGAAATACACCCATACAGGCTGAACTCCTTTGAAAATCTCTATTCTCTGAATCCAAACCAAGTTCTTAATAGTATTTTTCTTTTTCTTTTTTTTTTTCAGGAGTTTTTTCAGTTCTGAACGTATCTAAGATTAAAACTTCTAACTTGAGTAGGAGTCCATACAGGACATATGTGGCCATAGTGTAGAAGGATGATTTACATTGTTTGGTGCATTGTTTCAAAGGAAATACATAAATAAAAAATCATATCTGTAGTAGTGCAATTATAAAAAACTGAATTAAGTATTTTTAGTATTTTCTTCATGGCATCATCTTCATGCCGAGCTTGCTTTGCCATTTGGATATTCTAGCAATCAATAACTTTGAATGCAGAAAGGGGCTGGAAATATTTTCAACCTCTGCCAGGTTTTTTTTCCCCATCAGTAGTAGATGTGTCATTGTTTGAAGGAACTACGGGTGAGTGGTTTCTAGATCAGAACCTCTCACTGATCGTTCCACTTGACTGAAAGTATGAGTTTACTTAGGCAAGGGCAATAGTATCCAAACTAGACTAAAAGGTTCTCCGGGGACAGTCCACCCCAATTCATAACAAAGGTCTTTGAAATCATCAGTTAAAACAAGAGACTGCTTAGTAAGTGTAGAAATAGTGTAGAATGAGGATTTGCATTGCTTTAGGACACCTCAGAATAGCCTTGCTCCAACTCATTTCTCAGCATCTCTGTTTTCAGAGCAGTAGACAATTTATTGTCTCTTATTTCTACAGAGCTATTGTGTGTCTGATGTGTTTTGTCTCTGTCTTTTCATTAATAACCATTAATTCAGTTTTGTGGCAAATTTCATCATATCTGGTCCATCTTGTTCTTCCCAAGCACAAGTTGCTTCCCAGGTTATTAATTCTTTTGTGGGCACTGTTTCCACCATTTGACCAATGGCTGAGTTATTTCTCTGTCCTGGTGCAAACTTTATAGCTTACATTCAGGGTGCATTTCTCTGGCAAAGATCAATTTTGCTCCCTTGGTCAGTCCTGGAGACACTGAAAAAATACATGGTCTCCATATGTGTTATGGATCTCTGGGACCAAGGCTCCGGTAGTTGTGAAGAAGCTGTTCACGACACAAGGCAGCTGGGAGGACTTTTATGAGCTTTATTTCTGGTACAGAAAAGATGATGTTAGGAGGTTCCAGCAACAAATAAGAAAACATGAGAGGGTAGAGGAACAGCCAAAAAGGTGACTGAGAATACTAATATTGCTGGTATACTCAGCTGATGGAAGGTGTTGGGAGACAAGATGTAGAATGTGATGGGGCTCCACGGGGCAGCGACAGCCGGGCAGGGCAGGTCCTCAGGCAATATCCAGGCTCTGCCAGGAGTCCAGATCACCAGACAAGGCTGGTGATAAAGTAGGTCTGAAGTTAGGCCAGGAACTCAGCCAGGGATTTGGGTCAGGGCCCCAGGTCCAAGTAATCAAATAACAAAGATTACATACTTTAGAGAGCTTTTGCTAAGCAGTTAGGGGAGCACTGAAGAGCTGGTAATAGAAAATAATCAGCAATTGAGTCAGCACAAGGATAAACCATGGGAAACTTGGTGTTGGTCTCAGCTCATAAGGCTGCATTCCTATAAATCAAACTGCTGGATATTTCAAGGACCTCAGCATGGAAAAGGTCTGGACCTTCAGGAAATACGCAATTTTAATCATATGTTACAAAGTCAGCCACACTTCTGAACATCCGAAGTTCATGATGCAATTGCATTCTGACTTGCTTACTATGGGATGATGGATATGGGATGATGCTGCGTGACTGTAGAGTAGAAGATGCAATATTTTTATTTAATGCAAGGCTAATTGATCTTGACTCATCGAAGCCACACAGAACTTCATGCGGAAATTTGGGTGGTCACTGCAGTATCCTTTTCAGTTTTGGCACTGCCTCATAGAAAGCTTTCTGGAGTATTTCTACACAGCTGTCCCTATGGTATGGACATAAAGACCATGAAGATGTTCCTACAATGCACCAGAGACAGTATCTCTGTTACAGAAAGGGAAACATTCCTGTCATTGCACAGGGCAACAGGGAAACCCCCTTTGAAATATTATATGCACTTTTGGTCATTCCAACTCAGGGAATCTTAATGACCATAAGAAGTGCAAAACAGACCAGGAGAATGAAGGGCCTGCTTTAGTGGAAGGCATTAAACGAGCTGGGTTTTGTAGCTCAGAAAAATGAAAAGTGTTCTCTATAAATAGTAGGGTAAGTATCAAAGATGAAAAGGCAATTAGTTAAGCTAATGGATGGTGTGGGCAAAAATGCAAATGAATAAAAATGAGCCAGCCTGGAAATAAGAAAAATGACAATTTCTGAAGGAAGCTGTGTAAGATGTTGCCTATACTTGATTACCCCAAAGATAACATGAGTCCCTGAGTATCTTCATTCTTAAGTCTTCTGTGGATGTGCTAGTTAGTACATGTCACATGTTTCTATTTATTATTTCTATTTATTATTGCCCTGCTTTGGAAATAATGCACCATCCACTTCAGAGTAGCTGTAAGTTTCTGTTAAATTCTTACAGATATTCTATTATAGTACTGTGGCTAAATAACAATGCATAAAAAGTTATTTAGTATTTCTTTTGAAACTCCTTATTCAGTATCTGGATACACATTTGTATAATTTCCTGCAAATAATATAAAATCCTACTCTGACTATACCATTATTAATTTCATCACAGGCTTGGCAGATTCCACTGACATTGATGAGTTTGATCTCAGAGTACCCCTGGGATGTTCAGGCTGTCATTATTCCTTGTTCCCAACTGGTTTTGGAGTCCTGTTGGTGTGAGAGGCTGCACTGTACTCAGTATGCAAGATGTTAAAATTTCCATGCTCATCTCTAACACGCCTTCACTGGCTGTGTGGGAGCACACTTTTCAGGAGCCCACAGCCACCAAAGGAAGGCGTTTTTTGACAGTAACCCAGAAAGCAGATGTCTGGCAGACATTAAGTCACAGAATCAGCTTGGGAGGGACCTAAGGAGAGGATTTAATGAAAGCCTTTGCATTAAGAGAGGATTAATATCACCAGATCTTGAGTGACCAATATTTGTGTAACGTTCTCAGAGAATCCACATCCTCTGCAGGTAGCCTGTTCTAGCTCTTTACTGCTTCTATAGTTAGCAAGTTTTTTCCTAATAGTTTGACTCTTCATCTAAAGATTCAAATCATGCTGATTTTTTTCCCTTCTTTTTCTATCCCCAGAGAGTAAGTAATCATTAGTAATAACTAAGTATTCCCTTATTATTCACAGAAAATAGGTGTTTCCTCAGCTCCCCTTTTAGCATTTGCTTTCATAGATTAAGCACCCAAACAGCCTCAGTATTCCATTATAAAAATAACTCCACATTATTGACATTTCTATTGCTGAGGTGGCTCTCCCATGAATGTTCACCATAGGCCTATGTCTTGAAGTACTATTCCCAAAAATGGACACAGGACTACAGCTCAGGAGTCATTGGCAATTAGTAGCATGGCACAATTGCCTCTCATATTTTAGCTATTACGGTTCTATAAACACAGCCAAGAACACCTTCCTTGCAAGAGCATCACACAGTTGACTCACATTCAGCATATGATCATGCATAAGCCTGGACCTGTCTGATCCTACCCATCAGGTGCAGGGCTCCTGACCCTGGTTCCTGCCTCTGCCCTGCCTGCAGTGAGGGCGAGAGTGGGTATTTGCTGTGCCAGGCAGAGGCTCCTGCCAGCACCACGGCACCACATGCCAGCCATGGCTGGCTGCTGTTATCTGGGATTCACTGCCAAACAGACCCCTGAGAAGGTGACCCCTCCAGCTGTGTCCTGGGGCTTGTGCCCAATGCCCCATCACATGGATGGAGGTGCCAGATGGCTCCTGCCCAGCCAGGCATCCTATGTGCCATTACTTTACGTGGATGCCTGAAAAACCTGCAACCCCCAGATCCTTTCCTGTCCCACTTCTGATCCTGGGATCCTCTGAAAGTTCAAAAGGCAGAAAGGATTCAGGTGGAAACTCCTCTTCCCTGAATTATCAAGGTGGGCAGCTGAAGAGAATGAAACTAACCAGAGAATGGGGGGTATTTCAGCTGTTCGATCTGAAAACTTCTGAAGAGGTCTCATTCAGAGATAGTTCCCAAACATCTTCTGAAGACAAAGAGCTGCTCAGAGAGCTCTAACAGGGCACTTAAAAGATCTCCATACTCACTCGCAACTTTTCATATTGCTGAGCCGTCTCCTGATTCCCACACCCTTCCTTAGTGTTACATGTTCAGCTGCTGAAAATAGGAGTGCCTTCTGCTTTCTGGCATGCTCGTCTGCTCATGCAATCAAGGGCATTCTCTCTCTCTGGGGCTTTATAGGCTGTTGTAGCTCTTTGGCAGTGAACACGTTCTCTTCCATGTAGTCTGGATTAAGCAGGCAGTGCATTGTATCCCTTACATCAGTGATTGCCAGGCTGTTTTAAGGTGAAGCTTTCTCTATATACTCAGTATTTCTGATCATCTGTGTTCTAGCTTGAAAGGGAATAATATTTAAAAAGAGGGAGATAGATGTGGGTGGCAATCATTACCACAGGCCTGGGAAAATCTTCTTTTGATATCTCACCCTTGTCTTGCTGGTTCCTGGGTTAGTGATTAGATCCTTCCATGTATTTGTTCAATACCCAGCACTGTGAGGAGTTAGACTGGTGACACTGGGGAGAAGGGTAGATGGCTGTGCTTGACTTTAATACCTGCCTCATTCTGAACCCGTTGAGTCTGAACTCAGCTGAACTGGTGTTTCCAGCCTGACTTCAGTGTCCCACCGTAGCTCCAACCGTGGGTGTGTCTGGATGGAGGCACTGCCAAGATAAGCCACCACAACCAACAGCAGGGAAACCTTTCCCAGGGGTAACGCAGTTCACAGATCACTGAACCTGTTTGCAATACGTTTTTTGAATGCAAATATTGAGATGTCAGCTTTGCTGTCTCCACGGCCTTTCTGTGAGATCCACACCTTCCTGTACAAACAGCTGCACCACAATACCCACTGGGGATTGCCAACCTTAACTTAACCTCAACCTCTCCCTCAGATGAAGTCACCTCAAGGGGAGAAGCTCCTTCCACAGTGGGTCCTCACCTCCCATTGGGAATACAAGGCCACTGGCCCACTTGGAGAAATACATGAGTACAAAGGCAATCCCAGCTGTTTATGGGACTCGAACTGTGAAGCCAGTACAGGCAGGAGACTCTATGGATGAAAGCAACCTCTTTCCTCTTTTCAAAATGTGAGGAAAGAGGTTGCTTTCATCCATAATCATAAAGGGTTAAACACTTCATTACTTTGCAACAGGCAAAATACTTCCAGCCATTGTATGAGCTGCTGGGTGTGTTGGGAGTGACTGCTGTCTGCCTGGACCATTGTTCTTTCCAGCAGATCACTCTCTGCTCTGGGATGTCTCATATCTCCTCCTCCTCCTTGTGGGTGGAAAACCTACCTTTGACAACACCTTGCAGTGTCTTGTGCTGCTCCTTGATTTTCTTTCTGATTTAGTATTTGCTGTGACCTTTTAATCTCACCAGGATGGTTCTGCTTTGAAGCACGAAGCCACACGGTCCCTTAGTGAAGGTGTTGCTGCAGTTTGGTGGAAGGAGGTTTCATTTAGGAAGGAAGGGGGAGGGACAGTACCAGCTTTCTATTTCTGTACACCACCCCAGATCCTTGCTCTCTGCCATGCTCAGCTGCTGCCTTGCAGGGTGTGAGCAATTTTATTTCCCCTCTACTTACCCATCTTGTCTGACATGCTCCTGTGCTTGGACACCAGGCTTGTGCCTGCTCCCCTAAATCTCATGAGGGTCTTGATAGAAACAGGGCACTGTCTAATCTGCTGTTTTCAGTCTATTACTGGAGTGCATGACACACTTCTCAAAATAATCTGCAGTACTTAGTGGCTGCTGTATTGTCACAGGGTGCAGAACAGGACCAGCAGTTCCTCAGCTTTCATCAGGGCTTTTATTGCCAGCCTGACTTGTCACTTTTCTAACTGAAAGCAGCAGGGCTTGGACGATTTTGTTGGCTTCTCCTTTTCACAAAACAACTAGTAGAACAAATAAACCAAACATAGTTTAAAGGCATTTTAGGAAGTCAAAGGGATTATTGCCTGTGGATTTGTAGGGAACAGGATTCAGCTACTTCATTTAGCTAGAGAGCCCAGCTCTGATTTTCATCCCTCATCACAGGGTTCTCCAAAGCTATCAGGAATGTGCTCTTGCAAAGCCCTCAGCCCCTCCTCACTTCCAGTGGCCTGGCCCGTGCAGAGGGAGAGGAGAGCCTGTCTGCTCACGGTGCCAAGAAAGCACTGGCAGATGCTTACAAGGTGCTGATATGTCTTCAGCTGCTGGTGTTACATTCTCGAAGGTGTGAGGCTGTGAGGGGTCTGATAAATGGCTCAGACAGGGCACTGCAGCTGCTCTCACTGAGGTGCCCAGATTGTGATTTTGCAAAAGTGAAACCCTAAAATGGAAGAAGAGAAATGTGTCTGCATTTTTCAGACTGAATAAATTTCTTAAATGCAACTCATCAACATAAATGCTGGCATGAAGGGGTTTTTTAAAGCCCTTCACAAATGCAAATGGTAGAAGAAGCACTAAGAAACTCAGTGAGCAGGAGGAGGTTTAGGTTAATAGAGCTCCTTTCAGAAAAGGTCACGACTAGTGCTGAGCCAGCTTTTTTTTTTTTTTTTTGTCTCTCAGTTGTTTCTGGCTCATAAATGCAAACTCTGTTGTTTCAGCCAGCGAAGTCATTTGTATGTCCAAACCCGTGCACAGGAGACAGCATGAAAGGCCAGATGCCATCTGCATTGTGACTTGCTTGGCAGAGCAAACACTGCCTGGGACCCTGAGCTTTTACCTCAGGGTCAATATGACCTGAGGACCCAACCTTAGATAGCTCTTGCTGGCTAAGAATACCCTGTATCAATGACAAACAACAGAAGATTTACCTTTCGACCACAAAAATTAGAAATAAGCATGGCCAGAAGAGGAATGGCCCATAGGAAGTCTCTGCTAAAAATTCAGTCTGGGGTTTCAGTGTGATGTGTACCTTGTGAAGCCCTGTGTGCTGACCCCGGGGGCTTCGCTCTTCTGCTCCTGCTGGTTTAGCATATGGAGAAGGGCAGCGCTTCCAAGAATTGCTGTCCATCTTGTTTGTGTAGCAGGGTAAGCAAACGGAGGCAACCAGCCCTTGGCGGTGCGATAGGCGCTGGGGCACACCCAGGGCACCCTTCCAGCTGCCGGGCTCTATCGCCAGCAAACAGCTCCACAGCTGCCTGGCGTGAGGGCAGCCCTGCACGTGGAACCAGCTCCTGCCCGGGCACACAGGTCGGCACCAGGCAGGCGCTGTCTTGTGCCCTCGCAGGCACCACAGCCAGCACGTGTCTGTGCAGTGCTGGCTGGCACTGGGTGGGTCACTGCCTGCTAACCCTGGCTATTGCGAAACAACTTCGAACAAATCCCATCACGTTGCTCCCAGAATACTCCCATCACCCTGTCCTCAACCCCCCCCTGCTAGCCACAATCTGGCAGTGTCCCCCCTGAGATTGCTGACAACCGACCATTTGTCCTTGTGCTGGCTTTGTCCTTTACCTTCAACATCACACCCTCTCCTGGGTCACTTGTGTCCATGTGGCAGCCTGTCCCAGCACAGTCTGTGCTTGGTCTCCTCAGGATCTCTGTCTTCAGGCTTGTTGGCACATTTCGCCAGCCTGGATATGCCAAGACTGTCCTCCAATAAACTTCCTCACTGTTTCTCCAAAGGTCTCTCATGTTTCCTCAGAAGGAGGTTTATCTGTGCTTTAATTCATTCCTGGCTGCTTTGCCTGCTGTGATCTCTGGTCTGTCTCTGTGAGTTCCGACTGTGTCACAGTGCCCAGCTGTGTTAGTTGGGTGTCCCTGCCCTTCACTGCCTCCCCACTGCCCTGGGAGAGCCCCAGCCTTGCCTCTGTGACACCAACCTGGCTGCACACAGCTACACTAGAGCAGGGCACTGAGAACAGAAAATCCTCATGCTCCCCCACAGGAGGCTGGAAAACTGCCCACTTTCTCTGGAGATGCTGAATAGAAGCTGGTAGGTGTGAGAGGTGCAGATGCTTTAACAGGAATGTTGTTCCAAGAACCAGCCCTGCTGTCTGGAGACGGCGCCAGAGTGTTGTGTTTGCTGTATTGGAGTCAAAGAAGAGGGATAAAAATAGGCTTGCACAGGACTTACCACAGAGGGTGTACTGCTGTCACACAGCTACCTGCATGCAACACTGCTCAACCTTCATTGCCCTTTGTTGATATTGCACTCTGTAATTTTTTACCCCACCAGTGCCCGCCCTCCCTAGGCCAGTATTGAATGCATTGAGAGATGGCTTTTAATTCTGACCTTCTTCACAGAACAGTATGCAGGTACCTGGCACCCTACTGATGAGGTGAATCCAAATTTAGGAGCATTTCCTTGTGAAGCAAATGACTTTTCACTTGATAAAAAGCACCTGGCTGAATAGCTGAGGGATGGTTTCGTTGTAGACCTTTCTCAGAAGCAAAAATCAGTTTTTACCCTTGTGCTGAATAGTCTCAAACAATATAAAAATCTGGCAGTTATTGATCTCCTGTAGTTAACTCCACAATTTTTGCCAATAAGCATTAGGGATTTAACATCCCTGAATAAAAGCTAAGAGGGGAAGCAGCGATTTTGCATCTCTCTGCCAACACCGACCTGCCTCAGGGATTTGGCAGGACAAGCCACAGCCAGGCCTGACAGCCATGCCTGCAAAACAACATGAGAGGGTAGAAGGTCATTTATCACATCAGCTCCACCTGCAAGGAGAGAGGGCTGCACTTACCCTCCTGCTGTGGGCACCAAGTGGTTGTGGCTCAGGGCTCCAGAGGGAAACTCACGTTCCCTGAATAGCCAGAGAGCTCCTTAGAGCTCTGGTTTGGATGCTCAGAGCAGCCTGGAAGTGGGCAGTCATGGTCTGGCAGATAACCACCAGTCCACTTGCTTCCATGAATGTCCTCTGTGTTGTCATGGTCTTTCTGCTCTGGGTTTTTCTTCTCTGAGCAATGGGACTGCTTGTTGTGCAAGCTGTGGCTCCAGCTGTAGCCACACTGTGTATTTGCACCTTTGAGTGCCAAGTAAAGGAGACTGTGTGAATGGAGAGAGAGCAGAGCATTGCTTGTGTGGTTGGGATGGAGATGAAGAAGAAGAGACCTGGCAAATGTCAGGGGAGAACGGTGAAGATGAGCAACCATGTGAGGTTGCGAGGGAAAACCAGACTTTTCCTGGATTTTTCCCCATGGCCTAAATCTGGAAGTATTTACATTTTTTATGTACTTTTGAGGAATAAACTAAAGGAAATAGGTGCCTGTCCTCTGCTTTACTTGTATTTAAGTATTCTTTGCAAATTCAGCTGCTAGCAAACCAGCAGGCTCAGCCTTCCTGAGGACAGCAGCGGTGGCAGCAATAACAGTAAGCAGCTGCCAGCTTCCCTTTTCACTTCTGCAAATTCAGGGATCTCAGGACATTTTTGCAGAGTGGGCACAGCCATCAGCTCTCTTTTCCCAGGAGGAAACCACAATGAAAGGAGGGGAAGTGATGGGTGCAAGCTGACATGGTGTGGCTCCAGGACTCCTCAGCCTGCAGGAGGTGAAGGATGTTCCAGGGGCTTCCAGTGACCTGGGACACCTGGGCCCTGGCTCTCCTGGGGATGTGCTATCCACACAGGCAGCCCTGCAGATGGCCTTTTCTGTTGTACTCTGCAAGGAAGAAGGGACTCAGAAACACCAGCCAGCTCTGTACAGCACAAAAGTTTATCCCCACGCCCTGAGCTGCACCAATAAATTTGTGTTTCCCTGAATCCTGCTACTGGCCTTTTCTGCACTGTGCTTCCTGTGAGGCAGTCCACACTTCCATCCTCCAGGCTGAGTTCTCTTTTTATCCACTGTATTTTCCACCCTAAGACCTTTGTATCTCTGAAACCCCCAAGAAAAAGTTTGCAGCGATACTTTAGTACTGTAAACAACAAATGTAATGTCCCCTCTGGAACTGTTCAGGAGTCTTGAATTAAGCAGCAAAATCAGTGGCAGACATGAGAGATGCTTTTCAGCAGTGTTTAATCAAGATATTTAGGTCCATGAGACTCACAGCCAAGCAAGCCACCACCACACTGCAACCCTGGTTCCTTCATCCTCTTGCCTTTGTCCCCTACAGTATTTCCACCTCCTGTTTCCAACTCTTCCCACAGCCCTTTTGGCCAGAATGGGGCTGGGCAAGAAGAGCTGCTCCAGGAGTTACACGTGCCCTAGTAGCCCCAAATGAAGGCACTGGGTGAGCTCAGCCCTGTGCTGGTGGTGTGGTGGCTCCAGGAGGCCCTTGGGATGCTTGAAGGAGGAGCACAAACTGTCCATGCCTCCAGCCCTTGTATGCTTTGTACACGTTATTGGCTCTTTCAAATATCTTTCAGAAGTGAGGATTAGCACAAGGGTTGCTGAAATACTTTATGAACATGTTCTGGGGGTGCACTAATACCCCTGCAACCAGGGATTGCCTTTGCAGGCTGCCCCTGCCACCAGCAGCTCCTGCAGGCATCTCCCCCATTTCAGTTTCCCCTCCATGGACGCCAGGGCTGTGCCACTTGGAGGTGGCCTGCGGCTGTTTGCGTGAGCTCATGGAAAGAAGTGAAGTCAGGTATAAAGTCAGTCCTTGCACAGCTGGTGTTTGCTTTGGCTCGCACAAAGGACAAGGGGTTCCAGCTGGCAGGTTTGTTTCTGATGTTGTATTGATGAGGAGCAAACACAAGTCAGGCCACACCATCATGGGCTAATCTCCTCCCTTCCTTTGCCTCCAGGGCCCTGTTAAAACCTCAAGATTTTTGAAGAACTGGTGGCTCTGCTGGTCACACTCTTCCCAGAGGGGACAGGAAAGCATGGGTGCTTTGGGTGACCTTGGTGAAGGAGGATGGTGACCAGTGATCCCATGACACTTCACCAGAGGTTGATGTGTCCCAGTGTCTCCTGAAGATTTTTGCTAGCTGAGAAAGCTGGGCTACTTAGTAGACATTTAATTAAACTCTGAGCATGACACACGGCCCATTCAGTTCCCTTATTGGTAACTCTCCATGAGGTAGCATGTCACGAGCTCGAGTCCCAGCAGATACACGGCCACGTAACAAGGAAAAAGTAATTCTCTGCTGATGGAGTTAGTGGCAGAGACACTGGTTTGGGCTAAGCAGGAGTCACACCAGAGCCCTGCAACACTCCCTCTGGTTTTCAGTCCGTGAATCGTGTCTGGCAGCGTGAGAGTAATTTAAGCAGGGTCAGTAGGGGAGGCAGTGGATGCTGTTAGCCCTGATCTACTCTCACCCTGGGGGGACCACACTGAGGGGGACCCTCCTGGCAGCAGAGTTGGAGAGAGGTCCAGACAGCCTTTGGCATGTTCTTGGCCACGTGCTTTGTGTTGTGGGATGCCTGCTCACTCCCTCTTGCACCATCACATGGAAATCTGTGAGGTCAACCATCATCCACAAGAAGACACTGAGTGTCTTTTTCAGGCATGTGCCCCTACAGTCATCTTGGAGGTTTTCAGGCCACGAAGGGCATATGAAGTACATAGCAGCTAACTCTGAGTAGCTGTAAAATCAGTCAAATATAAAGTAAAAACTGAGCAGAAAATGGTGTTAGACCAGGAATTTTCCAACCCAAATTGGTCAAAACAAACAGGAGAGATCCACCATGCAAATTTAATTGTGTTCATAGGACCATGTGTTCATAGGCTGCAATGACAAAGCAGAAATAGCTTAGATAATAAATGTAGCATTGACCCAAAGAGAACCTTAGGAGTGTTTTCTATAAGAGAATGGAGAGAAGAGGTCTCTTGGAAATTCATATTTTGTCCATCTCAGATGGACTTCAGGGAATCAACTGGGGAAAAAAGCCATCTTGGCAGAGGAAAGGTCCATGCAGGCCAAGCAAGAGCTGCGCTTGGCCCAGCTGGATAAACTGACAGCTGCTGGTAATGAAGAGGCTTTACTTCTGGATGATGGAAAGGAGATCATTTCTGACATATGGATTGGAGGAAGGTTTTGTGGGAAAGCTAGTGTGGTGAGTAAGGAATGTGCCCACATTTAATGGGGATTTCAAAAGGAAAGGGCGTGCTGTATAGTCCTCAAACTTTGTTTTGTCAGCTGGATTTGAAATACTGTGTTTTCTTAATGGTAATGACCTCTGGGAGTTTACTGTAATGTGGGACGACACACGCATGTTGGTCAGCCTCGGCTAGAGGAGCTTCCCAAGGGCAGATGCTGCAGGACTTGGCCTGACATGACTGCTGGGTGAATCAGCAACTTGGTGGCTCTAGGCTGGTGGAACATTCCCATGGAGAGAGAGGCATTGCTAAATTCATGGACTGCTGATCAGGGTGAAAGCGTGTCTCCTTGTCTGCATCATAGAAACAGGGCATGATCTATGTTGCAAGGGACCCCTGGAGGTCATCTACCCCAACCTCCTGTCCGAAACAGGCCTGGTTTGATGTTAGATTGAGGTGCTCAAGGCCTTTTCTAGTTGAGTGTTCAATATCTCCAGGGATGGAGAATCCACCTGTTCCTGGCCCTCTGCTCCAGTGTTTCACTACTGTCATGGTGAAATATTGCTTGGATCAATATCTTCCTTCCTCTGATACACCTGGTTTGTAAGAATGCTGCCTCTTCTATTTTTCTGTAAAGAGTACGAGATTTTAGAGGGGTCTGTGTTTTACCCCCAAGGATTAAAATAAAGTAAGATTGTCCTTGAAGTTGGTTTCCTGCAAACAATACCATAATGAATGCTTATTCTGAAATCTTATCAGCTTCATGATCCAGTAGAGGAATAAGAGACACTGCTTGAAAAACTAAGTATAGTTCTTTAAAGAACAATTATGAGCTTCTTTCTTGGTTCCTTCTGGGAAAGATAAACCCTTGGCTTGCTGTGTGTAAGCTTTGCCTGCAGTTTCTCCTGAAAACCAGAGATACATAAGAACACAAAGCAATATTTCAATCATTCTTATTTTGTATTCTGGCAGCAGCCTCTGCAGCTGTTCTGTGATTACTTGTTCCAGCTACAAAGTCAAACCTCAGGCTGCATTATGACTTGGCAGGTGCTGGCCCATGCAGGTGGCAAAGTGGAGCCCCAGTACATTAAAACTGGGTATCAGAGTGAGATCTTTTTCGTATATAAGTCAGTGGGAATTGTGCTTCTGTCTGGAAGCAGCCCTGGACATCCCCTCCCCAGAAAGCAAGTTCATGCCTGCTGTCCTCACTGGGAACAGCAAATGCTCTTCTTCCCCCCGTCAAAACCTGAGATGAGTGCAAGGCAAGGTGGGAGCATGACCCTGTTTCTACCAGGCAAGGAGGCATGCAAGGATGGGATCATGTCTGACCCCTACACAGAGTGCTGAAGGAAGAAGCTTCTCCTGCTGACTTGGCAGAGATCAGGCAAGAATCTCACGTTGTCTCTGTAGTGTCAGTACCGAGGAATCAGATCCAGGCTGCAGCTCAGTGGATGTGACCTGGCTCACCCAGCATATGCTTCCAGAGTAAGTCATCCTCGTTTGCAAATCTGGGGGAATTTTAGCAGGCAAAATGAAGTATTGACTGAGGGTGGCTTTATTTAATCCACAGAATGCGGATTTTGAGGTATCTTTTGAAATCCATAGGGCTCTGGTTCTCTGAAGCTTGAAGCTGTCTCCTTCCTTCCTGGGGGTGACCTGGAGCTGTGGATGATCTCTCAGGCCTGTCCTCCCTGCATCTTCAGTCCCTGGCCCACTGAGTACCACTGAGGGTCCCCCAAACACACCCACTGAAACGAGATCCAGAGTAGACCAGTCTACTTTAGCAACTGGCAATAGCATGTGGCAGTGTAACACCAAGGGTACCCCTTCCTGAGACACAGGAGAGTTTGTAATTTAAGCAGAAGATTTCTCTTTTAACTTGGGAAAACAGTGATGAGACCATGAATGGCCCTGTTACAGTTTGGAAGAAGCTGGGTGAGGAAAAAGCAGGACTTGGCCATCAGGTGGCACTCTGAGCATGCTGTTCAGCTGAGATGTCACTCACAGTGTTACCGGGTGGAGGAAATTCCTTCAATTCAAGAATATGACATAAACTTCATGAGCTGTGATTCATTTCAGGGTAACACCCTTTCTTTATTTCTGCAAAATTAATCATTCAGCCACTGCATTGTTTTACTACACAAGAGTCCAAGGAAGAGCAGCACAGAAACCCCATCTTTTCCTAATGTTTCTTTATCTTAATATTTATTACATGGCTTAATATTTTTGCCAATGCAGAATAATTCCACTATTTTTCCTTTGTTGTAAACTAGCATATCTTGGCATCTGTTCTGAATTTGTGCCTGTCTTTGTCTTAATCTCCTACCATCAAGCTGATCTCAAAATAGGAACCTGAATTAATGATCTCCAGGTTTTCCACATAAATCCCTTCTTAACCTTTTCAGCCCTTTAACAGTGTTTGCAGTCTCTGCTACTGTTCTGCATGAGGTTTCACTTGGGTAGAATTGCACCTGAGAGCTTTATTTTTTAGAATAACACACCTAGATAAAACCATAATATTTAAAATGCCTTCCTGGTTTGTTCCTTGTTATTTTTTTTAGCAGTAGAGTGTTTTCTACTTTGATACACAAGCGATAGTTTATTATTACTGTGTTAATTCTATGTTACTGCTTCTACAGAGAAAATTGCAGTGACATTAATGGAAGGGTGAAATGAAAGGACTCGTGGTTAGCACTGCAGAACAGCACTGCAGAGTATAAAATCGCTGTTCTGCTGTTTGAAGCCAGCATTTTGGAATTGGCATCAATGGGAGAGAGATGTAGTGGATGGGCAAATACTACTCACATGCAGAGGACAGCAGGGCTGAACAAAATTCTCCCCTCCTGCCCAGCATATTTGTAAAACGTATTTTTAAACTTTTCTAACCTACTCACCATCGAAAACAATTTAATTTCTTACTCCTGCATATCATGTGACCCTGATACTTGGTGTATTCCCTGCCATTCATGGCTCCCATCCCCAGAGCCACGAACAAAGCCGTGCTTGTTAAAGGGAAAAGCATGAGCTCATCCATTGTAATCACCCGGCTGCTTTAGCTGCTGCTCCAAAGGAGGTTTTGTGGCAATTTCTGAATGCCTTCAGACAAGCCAGCACTGGATAAACTTTGGTTGAATCTTCAGGGAGCAAAACGGAGTGGATTAAGTGCTCGTATCTGCTGTAAGAATAGGTTTTCTGAATGCAGGGGAGCCCCGGTTATTCAGATGATGCAGTGGTGTCTCAGCCCCAAACACAAGATCTCTTGGAGACTCGGGGAAGGAAGGTCCCAGGGTAGTCTTCTGGCACCCCCAGATCATAATCCTTTGATCCTCTGACATTCAGGGCTTCAGGGAAACAAAGGTGAGAAAATGAGAAATGCAAATGAGTAATTTTGAAAATGCGAAGAAAAGGACTTGTTGAAGCTTAAGCTTGCCAAAAATAGCAGTGAAACAACTGTGTTTTATACAGACGAGTTATAATCATATGTAAATTGCATTTTTTCCAATTGGATTCACTGTAGCTTTCAATTTAGAGACCTGCCCGAGGTCTCTAAAGTACCTCACCTCCAGTCTCTCCTCCAGTTTTGGCTCCAAGGCACAAAACTTGGATAAAATGATTCGTGGGCTGCCTGGCTCCTGAAAAACAGAGCATCCCATGCCTTTTGTGCATTAAGTTTACGAAAGGACTTGAAAGATAAACAGAGGGCACTCATTAATGATGAAGAACAGAGTTAACCAGTGAGTAGGAGTATTCCCACTGCACACCTCGGTACAATGGAGCAGCTGTAGCTCTGCCTCCATAACCACCTTTTCCTGATCTCATAGAGAATAGACCAAATTCTGAATTTTTAGTAATACATAATCTAGTTAAGTTATATAATCAAGTTCAGAGAGAAGTTTGGTGTTGAAGTTCAAGAAATCTTCACAGGTTGTGGGACCTTGGGGGACTTGCTTTGCTTCTCTAAACATCATTTTCCCCAACCATTACAAATTAATATGTTGTTACATTCCTGGCACCACAGCCTGCTAGTGACAGAGGAAGGACTGCTATAGCTTTTACAGGATTTCCTACATCTGACTTGTCTCAGTTAACAGAGAGAAGTAAAAGGCATGCACACCGTTTCCCCCCTTCTTTGTAATTAGTTGTTACACTCCCCTATAGCTGAGATGAGCCTGCAAAAAATGCCAAGGACTTCACCTTTTTCTGATTTCTGTTTCATTACATGAGCCTGACTTTGAAGCTAAAAATTAGGAGCTCAGACTCTCCTCTTAATGTTGCGAGGGCAATAATCTCTTTATGTAACATGGGGAAATGGCATAATTCTGCCAGACGGCTGCGAACTCAGTGGGGAGCAAAGCGTTCAGACCCTTATCTATTGTTTTCCTATCCTGACTCATCCCAAGGAATTTTTCCTATGGTTTCTTCTGATTTTTAAACGTAATGTAATTCTGGTTTAAGTTTTTTGCTCCCAGCCACGCATCTGTCTTTCAAATTAAGTGCAGGTTTTATTCAACTAATGCACTAATTATCACTGCCCCGACAGAGGTCCACACTAGAATTGCAGACGGAATGGAAAATAGAGCTACAGCAAAAAGTACAGCAGCTTAAACCTAACTCATGACCTTTTAAGACTTGTGGGCTAGCTCTGTGCTACACATTGTGATAACGTGGAATTTCCTGGCTTTGGCAAAGATGTACTCAGATCTCTTTGCTCCAAAGCATTTACTGACAAAGAAAAGGGAAAAACCTTCATTGTCATATGCCAGGCTGGTGAGCCACTTGTATTTTCCCCAGTAAGATGGATGCATACATACCCGATTGTAATTTCTTTACGTTAAATTATATATTGTATAACTGACATGCAGCCAAGAACACCAAAGTAATGAAATCTTGTAGAACCCAGGAAAGTAAATAATTGCTTGTAGTATTACCAGCTTACAGGTGGGAGGGAGGGACAGAAGCATGGAGGGATTTACGTGACTCACCAGATGTCATGAAATGCAGGTCTGCCAGAGCCAGAGATATCCTCTCTCACAGTCTCATGTTTTAATCCCCAGTCTTTCTCTCTTTCCATTAAGATAAAAATATGCTTCCCTAATCCACAATATTTAAGGGCTTTTTCAGGTAAGCCCTGAATCACTGGAATTCTCTGAAGCTTCCACTGAAAAAAGCAGTGTTTTCAACTAGCATTCATGAATATTTTAGTTAATGTCATTATTTTTTAACATGATAAATATTACAGGGAAGTGCAGAGAGACAGCAAGGCTTTGCATTGGGAACAACATTGAATGGAGACAAAGAATTCAGGGCAAACAGCTTGTTGGTCCTGCCTGTTTACTAAAGCATCTCTTGGTGTGCAAAGGCGGATCACCACAGGATGAGTTTTTAAGTCACTCACAATGCCCGTGTTGTGCAGAGAGATCTGCCATCCCTTTGCATTGCCACTGCCACCCGCGGGTCCCTGCGCAGTGTCCCCTGCCCTGTCCCCTCTTCATGTCACCAGCCACCGCTAGGTGATCTTCCACCACCACCCTGCTTCCCAAGGGAGGGTGTAAAACAGCCAACAAAATTTTCCACAGAGATGCTATTCATGAAAACATTTTTGCACGCGCCGCTTCGCAGCCTGCAAGCTGCAGTTTTGAGTTTCCTGGGAAGAAAGCCTATTAAGCTGCCTTTCTGCGGGATTGCCATAGCAACCCCAGCACAATGCCAATGGCCCAGATTCCCTTCAGCCCCTTCTTTCTGAACTGACAGCAGTGATTTTAATGCTCCTTGAACCAAATCTTTGCATGTGGAGACAGCTTTAGAAAAAAAAAAAAAA
Source organism: Grallaria varia (assembly GCA_013396735.1). Classification (NCBI taxonomy): domain Eukaryota; kingdom Metazoa; phylum Chordata; class Aves; order Passeriformes; family Formicariidae; genus Grallaria; species Grallaria varia. Next base: position 138,568 of record VWZG01002136.1, read on the forward strand.
AGGCAAAAAAAAAAAGCTTTTAATCAGGGCTGGTTGTTCTCTTTTCTCTCTCCTTTCTTCCTGGGAAGCGAGTGGGAAGGCCTTTAGCTTGGCATCCCCCTCGGCCCCTTAACGTCGCAGCCGGATAATGATCACAAAGCAGCCCCGTGTTGGACAATTCCAGCGTCATTCGGAGCTATAGGACACGGAGGAAATGATGCTTGCTTTTTACAGATGTTTGCATCTTTGGGCAGGGAGGCTGAGAGCATGGCATGGAAATAGAAATGGAGCTACCCCAGGAGCAAGGCAAATTCCCAGTTAAGTGTGAGCGGGGCTGGGACTCAGAGCAGCAGTACTCTGTAAAACAGGGCAGGCTGCTCTGCTCATTTTAAGCATCCCAAAGAGGCCAATATCTGAATAGTGCCAGGTCTGGATGCTGTAGTAGGGTCCCCTGGTGACACTTGGTAGGGCACAGTGCCATAGTCAGGGCTGGCTTGTGGTGAAAGCTGGTGACATGGGAGAGGGGAAGACAGAGCCAACACCTGAGGGTGCAGCTCAGAGCCAGCTCCCTGCAGGGGTGAAGCCACTTGCCATCTGACTGCAGGCACACTGCACCCCAGGTGCCCAGAACTGCCAGCGAGCCAACATATGGGCAAGCACTTAGACACAGTTCAGGCAGGAAAAGAATAAATAACCCCTGTGTCTGACTAATGCAACACAAACTTTATGGCGAGCAATCCCTGACTGGAGTTTGTGTTGGGGTGCAGGACTGCCACAGCCCTCAGGCACCCCTTTTCTCTTGCTGCTCTCACTGTCTTATTCCCTTTTCTCCTGCCTGCCCTTGGAGGGCCTCCACGGTTCATTGCCCATGGCAATGTCACGGAGAGGGTGGCAGGATGGGGGTGACCTGGGGAAGGTCCCTGGAGGTGGGACATCAGGTCAAATGCCTGGTGCATTCAGCTCCAGCATCACAAGGTGCTGCACCCACGTCTGCAGAGAGTGCTTGGGGTGCAAACCCCACCACGTGCACCTTCTGCAAGGGGAAATAAATCAAAGCTATGCGTGCACTGTCATGCCTGCTAACAGCCAGGCTCCAACCTTTCCTCACAACTGCTCCTCGTATCCACTGGCGGCATTCCCCAGCTGCATCCCTCTTTGCTGGGAGCATCTGGCCCTCAGCAAACACAGTTTGCTGCACAGTCATGTGCAGTGCTAACTGCAGCTGTCCAAAAAGTCTGGGCAAACATTAGAAACAGAGGGAGCTCCTGAGTCTCTGAATCCAGCCCTGGGCTATCTCAGGTAACCATGTCATGTGTGCTAACTAATCCTCCCCGTAGTGCCCAGATGGAGGGATGAGCTGCCTGGGTCTGTCTGGGGAAGGGAACCCAAGTACGTGGTGAGCAGCAGAGATCAGCAGGGATTCATCCCCTCCCCAGCTGAGCCTGCCCTGGTCAGTAAATATGAGTGGTTACCGCTCAGACAGGGATCATGCCATCAGTCGAAGCAAATGGAGCATGGATACAGAAGTGATGAGTGGAAAAATGCTTTAGGGGAGAAATGGAGGCCAAGTCTTTCTGTCTGCACGAAACCAAAGAAGCTCTGGGAGCTGCCCCAGGCTGAGGGAGCTGAGCCCTCCCTGCATTTAGTGTCTCCCTGTGGATGCTGGATTGACCCGCATCAACCCTGTCGTGCTTCTGGTGTTTAGTGGTGGTATCCCACTGCCCTGTCTGCCCTGATTCCTTTTTGTGGTGAGGACGCGCTTCCCCAAAACTGCCCTCTCTCCACAACCAACTTCTCCCATAAATCCTACCTTGGCAAGAGCAACCTCCCTCCCTGGGGCCTGGGAGAAATAACCTCCCTAAAACTGGAGCCTGCACAGAGGCTTGCAGCAGCGGAGATGATGCAGCAAATTCCCCTGAGCTGTAAATGTATTTATATCCCTGCCCCACTCGCTTGCGGTGAAAACCCCTTACTAATGATATGGAAGGGAAGGAAACCACGTTTGCATTTTTCTGCATTTTTTCCAGTGAGTGGTTTGATGGGCTGTGGGTTCTGTCTCCCCCAGCAATCCTCTGTGAGTTACTTCGGTGCTGGAGGATGGAAGAAGGAAGGAAATGCTCCCTTGCTGGTGTTCCCTCCCCACGCTGTAAGTCAGCACCCCGTGGGGCAGAGGGATTGAGCATCCTCCCCATTGCCCCTCTGCCTGGGCAGCCCTTTGAGCAACACTGAGGGCAGAAGTGGAGGTGGGAGGAGGATGGGACTGTTTGGGGAGATTCTCATAGTCTCAGAGAAGACACTTACAAGCTTTTCATTAAATCTCCTTCATATATCTGTCACTAATTCTGTCCATCACAGCAAAGGGATGAACTATAAACTCTATCTTACCATTTCTTAGCCAAAAAAATAGAAGTCCCATTGGTTTTTTCCTAGTATAAATATAATCTTCCTTCCATTCAGAAAGGTAACAGCCTGCACAAAACGAATTTTTACAGCATGATTTGCCACTGTGGGGGTCAAGCCAGGTCCCAGTTTGACCACTTGCATTATCTCTGTGCCCATGTGGGGCCGTGTACAAGCAGAACTCCTGGCCAAGCTGCATGGAGAGGCTGCTTCTCTGCTCACAGCAGCCCTCAAAGACAGAACAGCACAAATATTTGTGTGTGAAACAGAAAATAAAACATGCTTTTTGTTGGAGGATTAGTGGCATTTGTTTTATCCTGTTATGCCTGCAAATGTTTGTAAACAGCGCGTCAATTTGCCATACTACAGCAAAGATAAGGATTCAGTGCTTTAAAGCCTGTGTTAAGGCTTGAGACAAGTCTTTGTTTAAGAGGCATTTGAGGACCATTCATACTCCAAAAAGTGTGGTTTGGGTGTGTGAGTCTGCCTGTGTTTTCTCACTGGACATGCCACAGTTTAGGACAGAGAGGGAGATGCACGACCTCCTAAACATCTCTCTCCACCCAGTGACACACAAATGCCACGCCCAACAAAACACACATTTCTGCCATCGCTGTTCATCTGGCTCATGCCACCGACCAGGCTGAGTTTACACTGAAATTAAGGCTTTTAAGCAAGAACTAGATTAGAAATTCAAGGAGCTGGAGAAGTCATGACTCTTGGGGATGGTCCTGTGTAGGGCCAGGAGTTGGACTCAATGATCCTTGTGGGTCCCTTCCAACTCAGCACATTCTGTGATCCTGTGTGATTCTGTGACAGCCCACAGCCCACATGAAGCCATCAGGAGACAAGCAAAGCACCACAGCTTTCCCTCTGCAGCAGATTATAAACCTCGGGTTTATAATCCAGGCTGCAGAAAACAACCTCTGAAATCCCATTTTTCCAGGCTGCCTGTCCTGCTGGTGATGTGGATTCTCCTGTGCATGCCCTGCTCCCTTACAAGCTTCGGCTCTCCTTCCTATTTCCCCCACTCCCATATGTGCCCCTCAGGTCTGTATCCCTCAGCCACTCCTGGGGTTTAGCAACGATGGAAAACTCCCCAAAGGACAGGGAGTCAGCTCCATGGATGTACGAAAAAACTAACTTCATTGCTAATTATTTGCACATTGGAGAGGAGGCAACAGCCCCCTTCCTTGGGCAACCCTTTCACAGGGTGTGGTACTTCAGAGCACGGAGCAGGCAGCCTTAGGGAGGAGGGAATCTTCTTCCCAAGCCTCTCCCGAAGCGACGTTTGCCCGACATCCTGACGGAAGAGGTGCTGAGCTCATCGTCTGCTGGGAATACTTCTGGCAACTTGCTGGCTCATGCCATGTCTCCTCTGCCAGGCCCTTGCCCTCTCATGACAGCAGCAGAGGAACCACAGGGCTTAGCAGGGCAAAATCTCCCAGAACCATTGACATCTCCCTTTTGTAGGTCCAGCCATCCCGGCTGGTATACCGAGGACTAGGGGGCAGATGTCAGTCAGTTGCTGGACTGGCACTAGAACCTGTAGTGTGATAGGCCCTCAGAAATGCTGTTGGCCAAAGCTATGAGGGTCTCTCTGTCACAGAGGCTCGCATTTGCGTCTCTTTTTATTGTGGAATAAAGCTGAAGAATCTGGGAGCCTGAGTCATATGGGCGTGTAACGCTACCAACAGTTTTTATGAGACTGAGCTTTTGGCAAGAAATTCACTTCAACTGCTTCCTTGACCCAGCTGAATTGTACCTGGAATGGGGGTTGCCAAATAATTCTGGTCCTCTGAGTCAAAGTCAAAGCTTGACATACAGCTCATAACCACCTCTCATTTCCCTATTTATGACACACATAAACCATGAGATTGGTCATTTTTGTCTAATTCACTTACATATTTAAAAGGTGCCACATATTTGAAATCTGATGGTCACATGAGCTCTGGCTTTACATGTATGCTGAGGGTCTCACCCTTTGGCCTCACATTGGAATTTTCTTTTACTGCCAAGTCTGTCCCTACGTATTTTATCTTTCCCTTTAAAGCTGGCAAAGCCTAACTTCATTGCTTGTTTGGGGTTTGGGTTTTTTTTGTCATGAGTACTGGAAAACAGGCAGGAGCTCTGTTTATGACTTCTTGTTGGCCTTTAACAAAATACTTCACATTTTATGCCCTAGTGCTTTCTCCTAACACTGACTAGTGAAGCCTGCCTTAGTAGTCCCAGATGTACTGCATGGTTAATCTGTGAATGCTTCTAGAAAAGCAATGGAAGATGAGAGATAAATATATATACTCCCTTACCAAGACCTGCAGCATTTCATCTGAATTTCTCTGGGAGAGACATCTCTTTTGTGCACAGCTGTCATGATCTGGCCGCATCCAGGACAGTACCTGATCCAAGCACACACCATAATTTATGTCCTGTTGAAGCATGTTCCCAGAAAAAGCCCTACATGAGTCACATCACTCCCCCAAACGCCCTGCCTGCTGCCAAGACGTCCAGCTGCATGAGAAGGAAGCACAAACTTGTCACATGAGGATCTTTTTTGACGCTGGCGTCCTGTCAGCCTCCTTGTCAGAGCCTCCTCAGGCAGCGCTCGCCACGCTGTGCTGCCTGATCCTCAGCAAGCCTTCCTTTGCCGTAGGAGATGTGTGGTAACAAATTCCCTCTGGGTCACCTTCATCTGCAGCAGAAAACCTGGCAGATGGGGCCTGAGGGAAGCATTTCCATCTCGAAGCAGAGAGGCACAGTACCTCCAAGGATGGCAGGAGTTCTCTTGCATTAATAACATTCTTCAATAACAAGCACTTTTGATCTTTTTTTACTCTCCTCAGAAGTCCCTTCATTCAGTTTTAGGGATGCACTGGAGTTTTGTCATAGCCTCATTCAGAAATTTTTATTGTACTTCAGCCCTTTATGGACTCATTCGTTGTTTTGCTGCAACTCCAACAGGGCTGTTAATGCTGCAGGTGTGTAGTCACCACATCTATCAGAGCTGCCTGTTGCAAATGTTGAGTTTAGCCTCAGTTAAACTCAGAATGTTGCTTTCCCCATCAGAGATGGACAGAAACAAGGGGCACATGTGAGGTGTTGGAGAGGGAGCTGGAAGAAGGCAAGAGTGTGAGGAACACGCAGGTGGTTTTCATGGAAATAATTTCCAAATGGCTCATTTTCTGTAACTTAAAGTCCAAAGGCTAATGAACTACAGGGAATATCTTTACTCCAGCAGCATTCTTTGACCACTCACTGTCAGAAGCCTTCCATGTGTCGTGTCCTTCCGTGTGGGCACACGGTTTACATGAAATGGGAATGACCTACTTCACGGTTTTCCAGTGATAAACCACCTCACTGGGGCAAGGCACTTGGCTTCTCATGCTTTTGAGGGTGAGGAGGATAATGCCCACCTGTGTAAATCACTTTGCTGCCTGTGGCTGGAGTTGGCCTGTGTTAATCTCCACCCCAAGGTAACGCAGACCACTAAAGGAGACTGCTGCTGACTCAGTGATTAGCCTTGGTTTGTGTTTTTATGCATTTTTCTGCTGCAGACTCTTTGGAGAATCATGAAACTTTTATAGAACACAAGAGTGTCAATGAAGACTCTGTTTTGTTCATTGTGCTGCTGGCTGGAGAGGGTTAGAATTAATAAGACTGACTTGAAAATCGCAAGTCATAAAATAATATATATTTTTTGACATGTTTGCCTCCTCCACTTGGAGCCTCCAACTACGGCCAGGGCCACACTTTCAGTTTTGGTTTGTTTTTTTTTCCAGCAAAAACGGTGCAGTTAAAAAGGAAAAAAAAGGAGATGGGATCATTTTCAGGAGGTGAGACTTGCAGAAAAACATCTACTACAGTGAGCATTGATAAACACCCAAATACGGTGGTAATGCTGCTTTAAAAACAGTTTTGGAATTCAATTTAATTTTAAACTGTGCTTCATTCCTTGTCTGCTGCCTTCAGCTAATTTTGAGTCCAAGCTAACTCTACTGTTGCTAAGCCTTCCAGGAGAGAAATCTATGTTTCTAAGGGCCATTATGGCTGACACAGCAAGACTTCATCTGAAAACTAATCTGATGTGAAGGTTGGGTCTGGAGGACACCCTGGTGCTTATTGCCATGCCCCTGGCCACTGGGTCACAGAGAATGCGGCGGAGCTCAGCGCCGAGGATAAGGGTTGCAATTGTGCTGGTGTGGTGGGTGGTGAGAGACAGCCTGTTCCAATGGGCATGGGGGAGGGATGGGAGCTGGAGGGGGCTGGGGGAGCAGAGCTTCATTTGCCACTGCTCCCAGGGCCCTTAATTGCAGCAGCATACATGGTGATAAGCTGCTGAATTGCCTTTCATCGGCCAGGAAACCCAGCATGTGAAAAACTCCAGTATGTCATTGTCTGTTTGCACAGCTCGCTGCCTGACCCGCCAGTCTGCACACAGGAGGGGAAAATAAAGGCCAATATTGTTGTCACTCCAAGAGCCAGTGGCCTGGCCAACAGAGGTGGAAGGACCAAGGTGGTGGAAAATGGCTCACGTTGGCCATGTTCTTTGCTCCATTTCTCCGCCTTTTGGGCCATAACCTCTGTGACAAAGCAGTCCCCCAGCTGTGGAGGAACAGCTGGGCCATGCGGAGCTGAGACTACTGGGCGAAGGGTGGCACCCACATTGGGGACTGTGACTGGGGACAACTTCCCTTGGATTTTGCAGTTCCTGGGGACAACTCTTGAATGCTGAGTATTTGCAGCGAACCTGTAGTTCGCTTGTTTATTTATCTAGCTCTTCCTGTGACTTCCAAGGAACGGCTTCCTTGTCCTTATGCTAATTCAAGCCCTGCTGAATAAAGAGGCTCTTTTTCCCCCATCCTGTCCTGCGAGAGGTCATCTTTATTCAAGAGCAGTGAATGATGTGCACGGGGTACTAATCGCGCACAAAGAGCCCGTCCGGAGCCAGCCAAGCGTACAGCTGTCCTTTTGTTTATAGGGATGGAGAGGGAACCTCAAAAGTGCTCCTGCCCCAGGGACAATAGCAGCGGCTCGAGAGACGCCTGAGATTTGGCAGGGCCCCTCTTTCCTGGCACTAAAGGGCCTTTATTAAACATAAATCATGTCAGCTGCTACCACAGCCCTTTCTCAGCTTATAAAAGAGTCCCCTTTACTGCTTAAGTGACACGATGGAAAGGAATTGCTCTGAAATACCCCCAAGACCAAAGCAATGGAGCAGGTTGGGGACAAATGACACTTCTGACTGTTTAATAGTGATGCTCGTCTATCGCTGTTACAACGACGCTTGCAGCTGGGTTAGCTTTTTAGGCTGGATGGTGATTCAATGTGCTTTATTGATTTTGTGTTGGTTTGAAATGTCACAAGGTCACACGGACAAATTTTATACCTGTAGTTGTGAAGAATAACACAGAGCCCTACAAGCCCTAGGATAAATATGCTGCCATATATTGTCACTGGAAAAGTGTGACGCCTCGGGCATAATAACTAAGTGTAGAGCATCTCTGCAAACAGTGGCATGCCTCTGTCAAGGGAATAATTATTTGACTTTCTCATGCAGTGATGTACAGCCTGACTAGAGCATTTCCTTGGGCTGGGAAGCAAACACTCTTTCTTCTTCCCCTTGAAAATAAAAGGGCATTCTGAGTGTAAGGAACAAAATTACTCATGGAAAACGTGTAGCCTCAAGTATTGCTATTGGCAATTCCTGTCCCTCACTAGGCAGTGAGTGCTTCTGTCCGAGGAGACAGCCTGAGATGTCAGTGGGAGTGCGAGACATGGCAACCACAGAAGCTTTGGGCAAGATGCGGATGTGTCAGGAGGAGTTTGATGTCCCTCTGGAATTTCAGGCAACTGGATGCTGGTTGCATCTGGAATTAACTAGTGAAGAACTTAAAAGTCTTACCTGGGGGACTCCCTTCAGGCTATAATGGTCTGGACTCATCATCTGCTTCTCATAGAGAGATGTACCAGCCATATTCAAACAGTTACCATTTGTATACTGTCTATTAGTATATAGATATATATATACATATCCACCCGTTGTTTAAGTTTGCACTTTAATGGTAGTGATGGATGTTTCAGACCATGCCTTGCACATCCCTCCTTCCCACCTTTGTTTCCCTTGAGTTGACACACCTGAATGTGCAACTGTCTTTTTGCCACAGACAGTTGTCACAAGGACCTGTTCTGTCCCACAGGCACTGCTGTCGCTGTTGTGCTCGCTGTCCTTCGGTGTCTCACCAATTATTGCAGGCCAGGCACAGCAGGGCTGCACAGCCATGAGCTCAGTCCATGCATCTGCATTACACACTGGAACGGGTAATTCCAGAGATGACTTTAGTCCCCTAGTTTAGCACCGGTGCAATGCTTCATGATCATCACCTTGTGCAGTCTGGGAAAGCATATTAGAGGCTTTTGTAGGTGAGGTCCTGCTGGCACTGGGTAACAAGCAGAGCTCATGATTTGAGCTCCTTTTTCACGTTTTCAACACATTCTCAGGTTTTGACAAGGATCCCCATCAATGAACCAAGGATTCATAAACAACTGAGCCTACAGCTCTGTGTGTCATGGCACAGCTCCTCTGCAAACCAAATCACTGCTCTGAACCACCCCTGATCTCCAAGTCTGTTTGCAGAAAGCTGTTATTGACTGTTTGGATTTTCCAGGCTGGCTTTAGGTCTGATTTGGTCCTGCCAGATTCTATTGCAAGTTACTCAAGTCAGTGAAAAGTTGCTTAGTTTGTATTAGTAATAACTTTGGCCCTGAATCTGCAACAATTTATTCCCATTTAAAAAAAAAAGATGTTGTTTGCACACCACTGGGACATTTACAGAGAATATTGTCAAGTGGTTTGGTTTGCCTCATCCAGTGGCTGTTGCTCCTTGCGTTTGATATTTGCCTTGTGAAGATCTGGGCGACACTGCACTCAAATGAAGGTTATTCAGAAAGACACATTTTTTCCTCATGTTAGTAATGGTCTGGAAAAAGGACTAATGGAGTGTTAGTAATCATCACACTGCTGTCTTCGGAAAACTCTTCTATATGGAATGATCATCTCTTTTAGAGGTGTCATGAAACTTCAGGGTTTTTTTCAAAATAATAGATCTCAGAATTGAGATCTATTATTTATATGTTTTCATTATTTTATATATTTGTGCACTATTTATCTCAGAACTGAGATATATATCAAGATATTGAGAGAGAGAAATCTGTATCACAGTGCACATCTCATACACAGAATACGTAAAGCTGAAGTATCAACACTTAATTTACCCAAGTAAATCTTAATGGAGATGATGGCAATGAAAGGCAGAAAGAAAATGAGGTATTAATTGCTTTGGATCTTCAGATTTATTATTTCTGACTTGCTACAGACCAGAATAAAATTCACGATAGCATAGGTGAATCATTCTATGTATTCTCTTTGCACTGAGAAGGTTTAACCATCTCTAAAATACTTTTTACATTGCTAGGATGCACTGACACAAGTTTCAAATACCTTTCACTTTCTCATTAAACAGAGGAAGAAGGACAACAAATGTCAAAGTGAAAATGTGCAGAGGATGGGGAGGTGATTCAGCCGTACCGATCGCTATTTACTGTGGCAATTGCTTTATAAGTTGCAGATGTAAATTGTAGCAGAGCAGGATCATTTTTTGACTGTTTCTCCTCCATGCCTTAGTGTCTCTCTCGGTTAAAAAACTTTGCTAGGGCTGAACACATAACTTGTGGTCAGTCATACAAACGCAAAGGCAGATTCTCACAGTTTGTGTGCACCAAATTCAGCCTAAGTGTGGTCATTCACTCCCCCCACTCCACAATCTTCAGCACTCCTCCTGGAAATGTCAGCTATTGGAAAGACTCGGGACTCGGCAGATATTTCTCGTTTGGGTCCCTCTGAGAATGCAGATGTCTGCATGTGTGGAATCTGGTTCCTCTGCACCCACGCAGGACCACTGAACTCTTTTCACATGAGTCACAGCCTCAGGAGCTGGCCCGCAGCTCCGTTGTGACAGTGGTGGCTTGGCTCTGCGCCTCCCAAGCAAGTTCTTGGGAATTTAGTACCATGTCTAATTTCCAAAGGTGTCCACAGCTTTTTGCAGTGAAAGTATGAGATGTGCTCTCAAGAGTCTGCTTGAGCCAGTAGAGCACAGGACCTCCCAAAAAGCACGTGGATGGACTAGGTTTTCGGGAAGGATTGCTCTTGGCTCTATGTGCAGTGCTGGAATAGCAGACCATCAGCATTTCTGAGAATCAGCCTTCCAGTTATTGACTAATAAAAGCTTAATATTGCAAGAAAGTGATCACAGATAAGTAAATGGTATGTCCCTGGTGTGCTCCTGAACAGGTGCGTGTGTGGGTGTGTGAGTTCTGACAGTGCCCTAGAAAGTGCTGGGGGACAGTAAAGGATTCCCTATGCACTTTTTATTTTTTTTCTTTTCTTTTGTTTCTCTTATTTTGCAATAGGACATAGGTTCAGATCCCTGAAATTTGTAATGCCAGTACCTCATACCAGAGAAAAGGAGATCCGCTTCTGGTCTGCTACCAGAGCACATCCCTGTCTCTAGATGAAAGATATAAACTCCCTACTCAAAGCTGCACTTTGATCTGAACTTAGGTGCACTGTGTTCTTCTGCTGACTCCTGAAATGATCCTGATAACTGGGGACTTTCTACACCCAAGCAGAGCTTTAGCCCCAGAAAAGCTAAATTATGGACCCAAAATTACCTGGACTTGCAGGGAAATGTTCTCCTATTGATTTTCTTTCCACTCAAACTGATACGAAGCTCCATTACTCCTGGAAAACTTCTTAAAGCATTTTCCCAGTTCAAGAAGCACACGCTTGATTGGCACTTCTGCAAAAAAAAAAAAAAAAAAGGTATCTGAATGTGAAATCCTCGTTCCTTCAGTGGCATCATTCACACATCAGAGCTGCCAGATGGCTGTGCTCTCCTGGGCCAGCCCATTGAAGAAGCAGGAAAAGCAGCACACGACATTCTGGTGACTCCGGGCTCTCAGGTGCGTGGGCCAGAGGAGGCAAATCCCACCTCCTCCCTGCTTCAGGACATGCTACCAGCAAGTCAGTCCTGCCTCTGCATGCCAGCCCTGCTTCTGGCCTGCCAGCAGTGGTGTTTGTCAGTTCTCAGCGAGGTCTGGGGGCAGAGCTGCCACATCGCATCAATGATATCAGTGGGGTTAGTGGAGCAACGATGTCAGAGCCTGGATTAGGAGCAGAGCAGCTGGAAGGGGATGAGCAGGGGCTGGATGCCCCACTTATTTAACAGCTGCAAAAATTGTGAGGAGCTGGTTTCCTCCCTGTCAGAGCCCAGAGAGCTCGCTGTGCCTCCTGAAAGGCTGGGGTGTGCAAGCTTGGCACAGCACTGGCACTGGAAAGGGATGCAGGGCTGTCTTCTGGAGCCAGCTGAAGGAGCAGGCAGGGGTTTTGGGCTGGTGACAGGGAGTCTTCAGGCTGCTGCAGGGAAATTATCAGTATCCAGTGTCTTGTTCCCTGCCTAACAGATCAAGGTCATCAGCATGAATCCAGACACTGCCGTTTACACTTCTATCGATTACAGAAACAAGATCCTTTCTTAGCAATCCCCACTGGCTGCAGGTGAAGGCACCAACTTCAGTCACAGCAGAAGTGCCGCTGCCTCCATTCGCCTCAGCCCTCCCCCCTGCCCTTGCCTGCAATGGCTGTTATTTTTATCCTCTGTAAAAACAGTACAATCAACTCCCTCTGCTACCAAAGGAGCTCTGATGGATAATTTAATACCAAACTCTGAGATGATTAGAGATGCAGGGCAGCTTTTTTACAGTCGGAGAGAAGCTGAACAAGCGAAGGTTGCGCTCCAAGTCTCAAGTCTTCCAAAAATAGCCATATGGAAAATCCACGGGGGAAAAAGCTCTACAGAAGTATCAAATGTTGAAAGAACCTGGTGGCTCAGGGGGAAAAGAGAGGCTCCTTGGAAAGGGCGCTGTTCACCCATTAAACCCCAGCCTGCAAAAGGGACTGGCTTCTGGTGTGGCCAAACAAAACATGAGCTGGCTATTCACGTTGTCAATGAGGCAAATGAAGCAGGCCATGCCATTAATTACACCCACTACTGTTGGACCAAAAGAGGACTAAACAACTCTGCTTTCCCCACTGGAGGAAAGACACGATTTCTTTCAGAAACCTCTCCTCATATCAGAGGTCACCTGTTTTACTTTTTCTTTCAACACTAGTACATCTTGTTGGTCACATCCCTTTATTGTTGGAGGAAAGGTGCTCATCACGTCTTGCAGAGGAGCACATTTTATAGCAGACTGTATTCTCTCTGAGAGCTTCTGCTGACTGGAAGGTGCACCCATGCTGAGCTACGCACACAGTTCACATGGCAAAACTTCTTTTGAGTGGGGCAGACGTACTCTATTGCAGAAGTGCTGATATAAATACATCTGTATTGGGATAGCTACTCATGTAGGAAAATGAAATTACTCTCCTTGTCTAATATATATATATATATACATACATATATATATATACACACACACACGTTATACCAGAACAATTTCTGCGCTAAGGGAATTAGTCATGTAACTACAGTGGTTGAAATGGGATTTACCATCTAGTGGGATGAATATTTATTCATCTCCATACAGAAGAAAGTACAGGTTTGTTATTAATCTGTCCTATGTAGCAGACACAGCATGGACCCATATGAATCCTATTCACCCAGGGTGAATCCTATAACAGTGAACATCCTATCACAGTTTGTTTCCTGGATATATCAATTAAATAAAAAACCTTGCAAAATTAATTATGTCAGGACAAAGACTGTCCATGCTCTATCTGAACAGTTGTGTTGAAATAATTATGGCCAGAGGTGGGTTAGGATCTTCCCTCAGTCCAAACTCCCTCTGGCTTTGAGATTTCAGTCACACCAGCATGATAAAGGAAAAACCAAAAACCTTTCTCTTATTTTGTGACATTTCAATAAGCTCCTCAGCTCATGTGAAGTCCACCTACATCAGCCAACAGTTTGACTTGTCAGTGGGAAACTCTGTTTAAACCTGAGATGGATCACCATGGCACTGTGACAAGAAGACCCACATGGGTCCCCCTGTCCATCTTCCTGATGCACTGGGCACAGTTCCTTGTCCCTGGTCTTTTGCGGGGAGTTAGCACAGGGGTTGCCCTCAGTGTCAGTGGGTGCCAGTCTTAGGGCCATGGCAACCCTATTTCTTTTCTCTTGGGTGTGCTGAGGAGCAGAGAATAGTGGGACATAAGCATTAATGCTGAGCTGGAACATTCACATTCCACCCCCACTTATCACTTTTATCTTGCACTGATATAGCCCAGCCTTGAGGCTTACAGGATCTGGCCTTTGCTAGCATTTTGCTAGAGCCCAGCAACAAGACTTCTATTTTGTCTGGCAGGGCTCATTTCAAAGATGCCTGGTCCCTGGGGAGGCAGCTGACATTCTATCTTTCTTCATTTTATCCTTCCAGCTGTCTTCTCAGTTCTGTCTTTTAGACCTGTTTTTGTTCCTGGGCAGAAATACTTGTGGAGGTCAGCACTGAGCTTTCATTCAGTAGCAAGCTAAGTAATTTTTCAATGGCATAATGTTAGCCTGTTTTAATCTCTGCATAAATTCACTCTCCTATAACCTAGATACATTTAATTTAATGATAGCATCAAGCCGCATCAAGAAAAAAATGGTGGAAGTGGTAAAAAAATAGTCCCAAACCTTTTCTTTTGGCTTTCTCAGACAGACTGCCAAGCAGATGGAGGACCCAGAAATATGCCTTACACGGTACCACCTTGGGGACTTCTCCAGACCAGCAGAGCTGTTACTCAGTACCTGCTATTTCAGTTCCTAGCTCAGCCACAGATGTCACTATAAAGATACATTTTCAGTCTTTTTCTGGGAGTTGCTGACGTGGGGAATAGGAAGCCAAGTTACAGAATCAAACCTTGTGTCTCCCAACCAACAGGGAAGATTCTCAGTGTCTTTGGCAGTTCACCAACACGTTTTTCTAGGATGAATATCAACCAAAAAAGCCTTCTTCCTGGCTTAAAAAAAACATCTCAGAGCCATCTCCACCTCTGCTTCCCCAAGGTCCCAATTACAGCCATGTGAGAAACTCTCCTCTCCCATCTCTTCGAGTGCAGCCGTGTCTTTGTGGTGTGGGTGGAATTGCAGTTTGTAGGTAGCAGTGCCCTGGGGCTTTGTTCTGTGAATCGCACTACAGCAGCCACCTCTTCTTATCTGCCAGTCAAGGTATTCTCCCACTAGTCATTTTATAATGTGCCATGTAATATCTCTTACAATCTACTCTAGGGTAGATTTTTGTCAAGATATTTCATAGTTTATTCAGAGTAAATGCATGTTAAGCTCATTTAATCTGAAATGCATGCAGTTTCCAAAATTTCCTGTTCTCTCAGTGTTCTCTTTATAACAATACTAACTTTTCCTCTTGCAGCTGGGATGTTAACAGGACTTTATTTCATTCTTCTACCTTTTCTCTTCCCTCTTTAACTGAAAGTCGCTACCAGCTTCTCCTGAAGACAAGGGAATTGCTGTGATGGACTACAGCAGGTGAAAGGTTGGGTCTTTAGCTACCACATTCATCTACCAGAAATGAGAAGACCAGCATCACCTCCATGGGATGTGGGGGCACTTTTGAAACACTTTATCCACCGTAAAAATGAGGCCGCCCAGCAACACAGCTGCAGGCAGACCACTCACTCAGCAACAGATCGAGTTACCAGAAATCAGACTTTTGAGTTACCAGACTTACCCAGAGCGTGGCTAAGTTGCCAAGAAGGCTTTACACGTTAGTCCTGGCAAATGCTGAGAAAAGAATCATATTGTGAAACTCGTGTTGTTGTTCCCAATGAATGTGCTCGGCGCCAGCAAGTGAAAGGTTTGGTGGCTGCGAATATGATGTCACCGGGGGGCTTTTTTATGCCCTGACTGGTTGAGAGAATTTTGGGAGCATGCTGACAGCAGTGTTTTGTTGGACAGAGCTCTTACAGAGGGGCAGCTTGAGCTTTGCTGGGCTGCCTCTCCCACTGCTGTGCAGGACTGGAACTCCCTGAGCATCATAGCTGAGGGATCCACTTCGATTTCTAAAGCACCGCTCGCCTTAATGCTAGCGAGGTGCCAGCACTAAGACGAATGATGCTTTCAAAAATGTGCGTTTTTTCCATCTCCGTTGAGCAGTAAAATCAAGCCCCTCGCCTACACATGGGCTCGCAACACGTACACAATGGTATCTGCAGCCGGTCCCCAGCGGTCCCACCTGTCCCCACCGGCTGCGTTAGTCACGCCGCGTGTCTCTGCACGGGGTAAGCCCCGGTGTCAAGGGGCTGGGCTGCAGCTGCTGCAGACCCCGACGCCCCCGGATCTCACGTATCCGTCGGGGATTTCGTTGAGGTAAAGGGATACGTTGACCAAATTCCTTGCCCCTCGTTCCTCCCTTTTGATTTTGTTGGTATTGCTCTTTCCTCGTGTTTTGAGGAAGCTCCACGGCGGACATCGAGTGGACAGCCGGGCAGCGAATGGACCAGAATGTGGTGAGACCGCCATGATTTTGCAGATTTTTCCTACCTGGAGGTTTTGTGAGGAGTGAAACGTGTGGGATTGGCGAGCCCACAGCAGGGGGCAGTGCTCTATGGAAAATCCATACACTGCCTTCAGCCATTTTAAGCAAGAGAATTGTGACTTTATGGGGCCTGACGCGCAGTCTGGAGCTTCTTTAACACCCCTCTTACTCCCTGTCCGAGAGGGAGGATTGCAATGGAGAAAGGGCTGTGTCCCTGCACAGTGTAGCCTTTGTTTCTGTCTCAAACACACGCTTCATTTGGAGGTTAAAGAAAATCATCAGTGTTTAAATCCACTCGTGTATTTTCCCAGACGTATCTGGCGTCTCCTTGGGGGCATTCCTAGAAAGAGAACTCAGAAGGCCGAGGTGCCTCCAGAGCACCCTGAGGAGGGAGCCCTCGACAGCTGGCCTGCCTGTATCAGCCATCGTCTGGGAATCACATGCTACCCCAAGAGGGGCCACGTTAATTAAAGCTTGAAACGATTGCCAGCCTTCCCACTCGACTCCAGCGTCAGCCCTTTTCCTGTGTTTACTGCAGACACATCCTGCCTGGAGCTCTATCCAAACACAACAGCATCTTGCAAATAAACACTCGGCAGTGGAATCCAAGCCTTCCCTGCTCCCTGTTTGTGGATGGCCACCACAGCACCTTGTCCCGGGGGGCGATGGCCATGCGGTGGGAGGGCAGATGCACTGCTTGGGAGGGAACAGGCGCAGGTGGCTCCAGTGAGCTGAGCTGCATCACACTGCTGCAGTTTAAACCAATTCAAGGCTTTGCTGAAGATCTGCTGTTGCCATTTAGGGTAGAAAGTGGTTGTTTTGGACTGTGTTGCCACTGGGGAGCTCAGCTGGAGGTGGTAAGGGGCTCTCCATCCCCCTTACACTCCTTCTCCTCTTGCCTGCATCCAGCATGCAAAGGTCTCACGGGAATACCATGTATGAACCCCTACAGTGCTCCCTGCAAGTGTCAGGGCAGTGAGGAGTTTTTCCGAGCTATTCTGTGTCTGTGTACTTGCTTAGGCTTGCAATAGGTGCAGAAGAGTGAGAGTGCTCTTGCTGCTCCTTCCCTTCCCACCCAGGATGTGGGGACCTCCACTTGCTCTCCCACTGATGACATCTCCATGGAAACCACAGAAGTGGCGTTCAGGGTAAGAAAGGGTTTGGAAAGGATTTCAGGTCCTTGAAGAATCCTTTCACACCATAGGCTTTGTCTCCCACAGCCCCAGAGGCCCCATGGGTCCCTGAAGCCACCAGAGGAGGCACGATGGAGCTGTCCAAGCCGTCAAGGGCCTCACAATGTTGGCCCTGTGTTTTGCCCTTTGTTTTTGTGCTCTCTGCTCCCTGGCTTATCCTCTGATCCCTTTCTCCTCCCCTCTCTGACGTGCCTCTCTGGCTTTCCCAAGAGCTATGCCAAGATGCTAATTACATTCTTGGTGCTCCTGCGTTTCCATTAATGGCTGAGGACTTGGACCCATTCCTCCTTCCTTCTCTCCTCCCAGCGTACCTGTCCCTGCCCCAGGAGATTGCCCTGTCCCAGGCAAAGGGCCAGAGCTGAGGGTGCCACATGGGATGGGGCAGGGCTCCAAAATCCGAGTGAGCAGAGAGGAGACAGCCTGCATGTTCCCCAAACACAAATGTGAAGGGTGGGACATGTCACCCCAAGGTTACACAGGCTCAAGAAGCAATTAGACAAACTCGCTGAAGGCAAATATGCTCAGGACTACTAAACACACAGACATGACCCCTAAATGAGGACGTCCCAGGGCTGTGGGTTGGAGGGAGCCAGGTGAGCATTCTGAGGAGGGAGCTGTTTGTAGCTCTTCTCTGCATTGCACCAGCAAGTGCTCTGCAAAGTTACAAAAGTCATATGGGACTGGTAATTCTCTTCCACAGGAACCTCTCTCAGAATATTCCCTGCCATATTCCCACTTGCTTGCTTCCAAGTTTTCAAAATATGGGAGCTAATCTTCCACCACAGGGAGCAGGGAACTGGCTTCACCTTGGGAATGGTGTACCAAGGTGGCAATGGCTTATCTGGCACGAGAGCTCGTGCAGATGGGCGCCTCTCCCGCTGCCCACAGGCACAGGGTGCACCAGCTCAGCACCAGCAATCCTCCTGGTTCATCGGCCGTATTCACAAAGAAGTTTTGAATATTTTGAATATTTAGTTTTGAATATTTTGATATCCATAAAGAAGTTTTTGAGCCTTTTCAGCGATGTGCTGGAAGCCGCATGGGACTTGACGGGAAGCCCCCCCAGGCAATCTCAGACCTCAGCGCTGCTGCTCGGCCTGCTGCTTGTTCATCCAGGAGCTGCTGCTGCCCATCTTGCCTGTGTACAGCCTCTCCCCTCTGCGGGCTGGGACCCTGCCCCATATTCATGCTCCCTGTCAGAGCCCAGCCTTGCAGTGCTGTGGGGTTCCTGTGCCTCCCCCTGACGGTGCACTCTCAGAGGGGCAGCTCTGGGTCCCAAACTGTGTCTATACAGGGGAGGGGACAGCCCTGGGAGAGCTCTCAGTGCATCACACCAGTCCCCCAAGACAAGCTGCACCAGATCTGCTTAAAGCAACAGTCACCCGAGGGCTGAGCAGCATCGCTCCCAGCAAAGGCTCGGGAAGCTGTTGTGCAAAGCTGACCTAATTTACAGCTTTCGGTGCTATTCTAGTAGTTTGGGATGTAGAGAAAAGGAACCTGGCATCTATCCTCATTTAGTACCCATCTTGGCCTGACTTTGGAATGTCCTACTAAAAATGCAGCCAGGGGAAAACTTTTTTTTTTAACAGACCAGCAGTGAAGGGGGAGTAAAAATCAGGGAAGAGGGAGTGAGAAAGAAGCAAACAAACAGCGACCAAGGATTTGGGTACTGCAAATAGCTTCATGAATAATATTATCCCCTGTAAATCAAGCGGCTGGAAACACTTGCCTGACCCAATATGCAAATCTGTCCTGGGAAGGGACGGGGCAGACGGGATTTCTTGTACCCAGCACTGGGCTGTTGGAAGGGGGAGGCAAATCTTGAGGGCTGGGCACAGCCAGAGGTCTCCGTGCATGCCACTTTTGGGAGGGTTACTACAAATGAGGTCAGGTCATTTTGGTGAAGATTGGAGGGATGCTTTGAGGAGGGGGGGGGTTGCCTGTGGTGGATGGGGATCAGCACTGTCCCAGCGGGGCTCAGAGCACCTTGTGGTACCCCTCGTACCCCCCTGGGGAATGTGGACCTTTTCTGAGGAACAGCAAAGAGCCTCCAAGCCCACGGCATGGCTGTCACTGGCGCTGTGCCACCAGCACATGAAAGGTGGATGTCCCGCTCTCCCTGTCCTGCTGCAGCAGCTCCAACCGGCCCAGCCGGGAACACACTGCAGCAAACACACCTCTGTTTACCAAGTGCTCATGAATAATGGCCCTGGCAGTGCACCAAGGGAGGCAACAGATCCTGGTGTATGCAAAGGGCATTTCCTTGCCCTTGAGAGAGGCCTTTGCTGCTGTGTCCCTGCTGCAGAGGAAGCGCCATCCCTTCTGCTGATCTGCCTGGTGCTTACTGGGGGATGCAGCTGGGGGATCTGTGCACCTGATCTGTTCCCAGGGACCCAACGCAAGGACTGAGCTGAGGACTGTGGATTTTTTACCTGGTGGTTTCTCTGGACATTTTCGTGTGTACTAGACTTGGCTTCCCAAGGAAGAGAGGTCCAAAATCAGAGTGACTTTTGTGAGCTGAGGTTCCAGTGACACATAATGTATCACTAGACATTTCCTAGTCACCAGTGCACACGTGTACAGCATTCCCAGGACACAGTTTCACAGTGCCTGCCTCACTGGTGTCAGTCAGTGACGCATGGGCACTGGCATGCCAGCCTGGCACAGCAGGTAGAAACCACAATAAATGTGTCCTGGAAGAGGTGTTTGCACAAGGCTGGCATTTTTGCTCTCAGAGTCCTGATACACGTGGTCATACTGTAGTTTGTCAATGCTCTTGTTGTGCTGTTTCAGCTCCCTGCCAGGGGTTGGTCTGCTCACAATGGCCCATCGCCCTCTGAAAACTTTTCCTTCTTTTCCAACAGGAGCGTTCTTCTCTTCTTCTCATGACTCTGTTTCAACTTCTTTCCCTTTTCCCCCCCGGATAACCTTGTAACTGTTATGGAGTCATTGCCTCTCTTCATGGCACAGAGCTCAGGGATCACAGCAGTGTCTGCTTTTTGTTGTCATGTGACACACCATTACATGTTCTGCACTTTTTTATGATTATTTGTGGAGTTGTCCCCCATGGATATGTTACAATGGGTCAACCAAGCTGCCTCTGGTGCAAATAACTCAGAGTATCCCCTAAGCATCAATGCCCCTGTAAAGTATTTGGCATTGGAGAGCCAAGAGAGTTCCCAGAACGGTGATACATCTTGTCAGTCTCACTTGAGATGCCAGGACATTGAACTTGAGCAAAAGGTGATGGGGCTTGAATTAAAACTAATTGCTGTAACACACTGGTGCCTGCAATGTGCCTGATAAAGCTGAAGCCAGCAGAGACCATCAGCTGACTGGCAATTTGCTGGGGTGCAGCTTCCTGACCCTGCTCCGGACGGAGCCACAGTTGGCTCCTTCCTCCTTTGGCACAAGGAGCAATTGCAAAACTTCTAAAACTTCTAATTGCCAAACTTCTAAAGCCTGAGGACTGATGGCTGCACACTTGGCTGCCTAGCATACAGCTGCAGCGGGCAGGTTCCGTGCTCTTGCCAGAGCCTCTGTGCTTTGGTCTGCAAATTTCCACGTGGCAGGAACCAGCCCTCAAGGTACAGGGAGCTGTACCTGCACTCCTTTCTCAGAGGGTTCTGTAGCGTCGTTCTTCATTCGCCTAGGATGGACTTTGTAATTTTAATCACTGGTCACGCAGCTGAGCCTGAAGGCGCTGTTGTGTCAGGTTAAATGGAAAAGGTTCTCCATAATTACAGTGAAATTGCTAATATGAGGGTCAGTTTTAACACAAGCTTCAGTTTTAACCACATTTGCTTTGAAGCCTGAAGGACATAAAAGGCATCCAAGCCTGTGTGAGTTCAGGTGTGAATTCTGCTCTGTGGCTGAACAAATGGCAGAGCTCAAAACCTCCAGGTGCAAGGAAGGTTTGGTTTTCTTGATACCACAGGTAAGAAGCTGAAAATCTGACTCTGGGCTTTGCAGCGCAGGTGTTGCTCTCCTGGGAATGTTTGCTTGAGTGGAGCTGTGTGGAATGGTTCTGTGTGAGGTCTGCAGCACAGTCTGAGTGTGGTTTGCAGCACTGGATGAGGTTTGCAGCCCAGGCCAGAAGCAACTGACCTCCTGTCTGACAATTCCACGTGTCTCCTCTGAGTTTCGGGCAAATTTATAACTCCACTAAAATAAAAGCCCCAGGATAGACATCTCTAAACCCAAGCATACTTCTAGTGATGTATGGGATAGCTGTTCCACCATCTTCTTTCCCTGCTACTGCCAATAGAGCAGGGTGGTTCAAGGAGGTGGCCAATCTGAAAAACTAATCTCACAGGGAAAAGGAGGAGAGCTGTCTGGTTTCTCCACAAAGCTGGAGAAGCCCCAGTGCTCCATTGCAGGAGAGGGGAGGTGGGACCACCATTTTCAGCTCTGAAATCAGTTCAGCTATATTGTCCTGGTGCTTTCCTTTTATTGCTTTTTTGCCCTCCCAGGGACATTCCTGTCATTTTGTACATGCCACCAAAATACAGAGAGGCAGGTTCCACAAGGCAAAAGACAGGTAGCATAAAATGACTTCAGAAAACAGATTAGAATTTTTAGAGCATGTGCTGTGATAGGAATCTTCTTCACCTGCTATCAGGAAGAAGATACTTCAGCTGATGGGGATATAAATAGCACTTATCAGGCAGTGAAAAGGAAACAAAGCTTTGGGTAATTAGAAGGAGAAATGTCTTGGGGAAGATGTTGTTTGTTTTTTTTTAAAGAGCAAGTAAATCAGCTCCCATGCAGCTGGTGAAGGAAGGAGATGCCTGGCAGCATGGTACTGAACAGCCACGTCTAAGAAGGGTCATTCAGTAAAGGTCAGATAAGAGCAGAGACTGGGAACTTGTGCATATACTGGACAAAAAACAACAGAAGTAAAGGAGGATGACTGTGACTTCAGTAATGAAGCTGGGATTTCTCTGATTGAGAAACAAGAGTCTGAACTTCTTTCAGCTAAAGGCTATTTATTTCACAAACAGCATTTTTCTTGTACCTTCACCTTCCAAAGATGGGCAGCAGATAATATAAAAACATAATTTCTCTGAAGAATGTGTTTCCTTTTGATTTTTTAATTAAAAAACCCATAAACAAACAGATCTTGAGAGTGACTTAAATGCCAGCAGGCCTCTGCAGAGTGCAAAGAGCCTTGGCATCAGCAGACTTGTGCTCAGATGAGGTTGGGAACAGGGCAGGGGGCAGGTGCACTGGTGATGGAGAGGTGTGGTGCTGCACCCTTTCAACAAAATGCTCTTGAGTCTATGGGCCAAAAAGAAAATCACATAAACAGGTGGAGGGCAGTGAAACCAGTGGAGCTACAACCATGAAAATCAACTGAGGGCCAGGTTATGAATTCAGCATAAAGCACATGACCACTCATTTGTTTGACTGTGTTCGATTGACTGCACTTACCTCGGTTCTGCCCAATCTACCAGTTTTGCCCCTACTGAAAAAGGGGACAGAAAACATTTTACTCAAAAAAGGGGAACATGGAAACACAGCTCTCACTCAATCAGCTGAGACTCAGTTTACCACGTGCAGGCTCACATTTGGCTGACACGGTGCTCAGGTAAAAGGCATGTGTTGCTTGAAACTTTAACAAGGTCGCCCAAGGGTGCTGGATGTAACTGGAAGGAGACCTGATGTTGCACAGCCAGGCTGTTACCTCTGCTGTCCCCGCTGCCCAGAGCCATGGATTTCTGTATTTTGGCTGTGCCTGTGGTTTGTTGTAGTGCACATGGTGCTCTTCAGCACGGAAAATGGTAATATAGCTGCATAGATTACTTATCTGCTAATAACCCTCTTGTGATGAAAATTGGGGCAGTGAAACACTGTTGATCATGTGAGACTGAGCGAGCAAATGCAAGTATCTCAGCCTCCATCAATCTGTGGAAAAAAATACATTCAGGGCCAATATAGTAGCAAGATTGCTGGTCATTTAGCTCTGTCATGATTTAACTAAACAGTTTACTTCCAATTTTTTTTTTTTTTTTTGTTTTAGTAACAATGAGGGACAAACTGCAGCTGCATCATGAGTAAAAGCATTACTTAAGCATCCTACAGTGTGTTTTGGATTAACTGTTGGGAGGCTGGTGCTTATTATCCATGACTGGTGCATTTTGAGGTCCCACAGTTTAAGCAACATGAGGGAAATACAGTTTCCCTGAGATCCTGTGTGAAATGTCCTTAACACAACTTTCCCCTTCCTCTCTGGCCCTGCCATGCTGAGCATAACAGGGCCAAGACAAAAATAGGAAATAACAATGAAACATTTCTCAGATCTTAAAAGGTGGGTTTTCCAGAAGTGATGCTGGTGCCTGGCTCTGGTCCACGCTTGCCCCTTTGGAAAGCCACCTCAACCAAGGGGTCTGCCTGTTTTCTTCTGCCCATAGAGATGGACTTCCCTTGAGCTGGGGGCTCTCCCATCCACCCTGTGTCATAACAAGCACCCAGACAGCAGTCCCCACCCCGAGCCCTCAGCCTCAGCTCCCTGCGACTAGTCCGATGTCCACTGTGGAAAATGACAGGGATCTCAGGGTTAAGACAAGTTAGGATCCCTTTTTTTAGCAAGGCAAACAATCTCAAGGCTGCAGTGCCTAGGAGAAGCTCTGCCTCTTTCCATGATGAATGCTCAGGCTGTGCTCAGGAGTGCCAGGCATTTTTTCCCTTTCTGAACGAGACACTATGTGGAAACGAAGAGCAGAAGGAAACTCTGCATTTCTTGGTATAAAATTCCATTTTTAAAGTGCTTACTGGTCTCACTGCATCTTGGGCTCTGCTATGAACTGGGCTTCTGAAGCCACAATTCTCCTTGTGGGAGGCTGGACCCTCAGTGGTGTGAAGGCTTCAGGCTGGAGAGCTTGGTCTCTCACTCTTGCCCCCTGCCAACAGCCAGAGGCAGCTGATGCTAGACACATACTGCTCTCCTTCTTTGGTTCCTGACTCCCAGGCCTATGGAGAGGAGTCAAATCCTGCTAAGTTTAGTGACATTTTTATCTATGTTTGATTTTGATCAGTATTGGTCCTTTCAGAGAATCTGCCTAGCTAACAGCTTCCACAAGCCCAGTCTGCAGCCATGGTGCACCAGGCTGATCCCAACAGACCCAAATCAGCTGCCAAATTTCACTTTACACTCCCAATTCAGCCAATTTTTTTCTGCAGAGTAGTTGTGAAATAAAAATCTCTTCTCTTCTCTTCTCTTCTCTTCTCTTCTCTTCTCTTCTCTTCTCTTCTCTTCTCTTCTCTTCTCTTCTCTTCTCTTCTCTTTTTATTTTCTTTCTTTTTTCTTTTTTCTTTTTCTTTTTCTTTCTCTTTTTCTTTTTCTCTTTTTCTCTCCTTTCTCTTTGTGCATGCCTTGCACAGCTAAGATACCAAGGGAAGGCTGATCCAACCCTATACAAGTACATACCAGTGGGCTGCTCACAAGATCCTACTCTGGATTCTTTTGACTGCTCTTCCCATCAATGATTTTAGGGAAGATTTTCTAAAGCTTTCAGCCTCCCCCATGTAAACAGACCTGAACACCTGCCCCTGAAGATGCGGGGCCAGTCAACACCCACCACTGCTGAGAGCAGGGCCCCCAGACAGACTGAACCAGCACTTTGCATCCTATGGCCCCCTCAAACCATCCTTCTGAACATAGGTGGGAATCTGAAAGGCAACTGAGGAAAATATACCAAGGGAAATCAGGAATACCAGGAAAGCCTCAGGGGTTTTTAATGAGGAGCTCAGTTCCAATTTAGTATAAAATTCACGGGCCTGGATTGCAGCAAAACTGCACACACAATTTTTCCTGGGTCTGTGTATCTGCTGCCTCCTCTGGGCACAACCAACTGAGAGGAGCTAATGAGGTCCAGACTGATCCAAGCTGGAAGGAATACACAGTCTGCTTCTCAGAAGGATTAAGAATTAAAGAGCCACTGTCAGGTCCCATAAGTATAAGCACGAGGTACAAAACCCAGCAGCCCTGAGCTGCTGATGCCGAAAAAGCTCATTGAATTCTTCACAGTGGGACGCAAAGGGAATCAATCCAACAGTGTCTGCAGAACAAGACCTGGCGCTGTGTCAGAAGGACAGGCTGGGCAGGTTCTTGCAACAGGTTGAAAGTGCAGTGAGGTGGATTAGCACCTATTTACCAACTTCAACAACTTCAGCCTGAAAATCCTGGTGCCACACTCTTCTCTGAAAACACAGCTTTGTTGTGTTGACCTGGTCCAAAGTGCATCTTGGAACAGCTCATTCCAAGGGTCCAGGCAGTAACCTGTCCCCCAGTAGGTAGCAGAGGAGCAGAGGTGTTTTTGGAGAAGTTGTCCCATCTGGTCCGTGGGGGTCCTGAGTCACCCTGCTCTGAACCTGTATATCTGAGTCATGGTCCCACTTCCTTGCTGGGCCAGGAGCATTTGAATCAGACCACAACAGTGTGAATCAGGACTGGAATGAGCCCTTTTCCTGAGTGTCAGGAGGCTCTGAATCAGGTTGTGAACTACTCCTTCCCTCCCAGACATGGAGACCCTGAATCAGGGTCTGAGCTCATGTTCCTGCTCCAGAGCAGAGGGCATTAACAGAGCATGATGGCGAGGATCCCTGGCTGGCAGAACAAGAAGGGAAAGACCCTAATTGCATGGTTTGATTAAAACCTGCCTGGATGCTCTCATTCTCTGCCAATTTGCTGTAATGTCACAGGCCCTTAGAAGTGGGGACAAGAGGGAGGAATACAAAGAGGAACAGTGATGGTGATTATGTTGAAGAAAGGGCACTAAATAGGACACTTTCAATCTCCTCACAGGAATACCCTGATCCCAGAGAGGACATCTAGTAGCCTTTGGCCCACTACAGAGGCTCCTGCCTCACTGCCTCTATGTTTAATGCAGGTGAGCACAGTTTGTGCAGATTGTTATTTAGGTTTCGAGGATTTGTGCCTAACGTGGAAGTTCCTCTGTGCGGGGCAGAGGATGGCCACCTACCAGGACAGCTTGGGAAAACACCGAATTCAGCTGAGCAATGGTGCAGGAAAGGAGCCACCATCCCTCTTTTGGAGAAGGGATATTGATATTATCCAAAGTCACCCAAGGGCACAGTGTTGCCAGCACAGCTTCAGGCTCAACTTTTCATACTGCTTTTGAAGCTTTGTTTTGCTGACACAGGCATTCTCCCTCTCTGTCAGAGAACAAGGGATACTTTCTTCAGCTTTACACATTTTTGCACACATTCACTTTCATGCTTCGATTCATTGACTTGTTAGTGATGGGAGTAATTAGAGTGAGCTGCACGTGCTCTTCTTTATTATTGTCCTTGACATTAGTAGTACTCTCTGGCTGGGGATGGGGATGATTCATGGAACACTTTTTGTCATCTGAGAATAGAGTTTACAGACTTTTTTTTCTTCCAGCCAGCACCACGGTAGCATCTTTCAAACTGTGGTTGCACTTAAGAGCTGTGGAGTATTTCTGTAGTGTGAGCCATCCAGGGAGATGGTTTGTTGCAAGAGAAGATGGAAGCAGAAGGAAAAAATTGGTAAAAGTGTGGGCTGGGTCCATCCATGTGTACCTCTGGTTTCAGGGAGTGTATGGGATAGGACAAGGTGGACAGCCAGTCCCTGCTGACAGCTGATCACTGGGAGACAGGAATGGATCAGCTGGGATTGCCTGAATTTTTTCTTTCCATCTTGACAGCTGAAAATGCAACAGCTGGGTGCCTGCTCCCAGCTTCCAGTGTCAAGGCACAAGATTTTGGATCACAATTGGAGAAGGAGGGTAGAGAACCGTGCTTCTTAGGTTTTAGTAGAAGACATGGTTTGGTAACAGATGAAACTGGCTAATATCTGGCAGGAATGAAAGGCTGTTTGGAGCAATCTGTGTAACCTCCTGTTTCCTTTACTCCTTACTACAATATTCCCTCCTTCCATTACATGCAGCTGTTGTATCCACGTATCTACTTCAGATGTGCTTTAGCACCTCTGGGAATCCCTTTGCTGACTAGGAAAGGACTTCTCATCTAACTGTCTCTGTGGTTTGCAGGAGAATTGTCATGCCACAATTGGGTCAACAGCAATGATCAGAGCACGAGTACTGAATTAAAAATGAAACAATGTTTCATTGTTGCATGTGCACCTAGATGGGGTTTCCCAGCTCTCATCACTGAGCACAGAAATGAGTCTGTACACCCAGGGCCAAAGTGGCTGTGCCACTGCTTTCCCATGCCACCTTTGGCAGGTCCCCAAGCTCCAGCCCCAGGCAGTCAGTCTGGCACCTCACCAGCCTCAGAAGGGGTAGCTCATGTCCCTGTTGCTAATGCCAGGTTTATGCCTTATGACATGAATCACAACGGAATTAAATGGCACGGAAACATCTGCTCAGGAGCTGAGGCCAGACGGGAACATGGCGACCCACACGCTGACTTGTGGGAGCTTTGGAAATGGGTGAGAGCACCCAGGGACAGTCACCTACATGAGCTTCATCACTGGCAGGACAAAATAAAACTGTTTTCTGCCATTTTTCTGCCCTCCAACCCTTTTCCAATCAGTTACTGGTTGTGCCAGCAGTGGAATTAACAGCCCTTATTTAGGCTTTCAAGAGGCACTTGGTACCTCTCTTTAATTGCCAAGTTACAACAGGAGGTAACTTTCCAGTCTGGACAATGCCTTTGAATTTAACTGCAGTAGGCAACACCTGAGACGGATTTTTGCTTTCGTTTTGTTGTAGTCTTGTGGTATTGTCCAAGTGTAAAGTGCTGGCAAAAAGAATAATCTCTCTAGTTTCCAGAGGGATGGCTGGTGGGAGCCTAATAGCATTGGTTTGCATCCAGAGAATCCTGGTAGAGGAGGTTGGGAGATCAGGAGGATGGGGACATCGCTTGCATCTGAGCAGTGTTTGCAGCTCTGACAAGAACTATGGGTCTGGAGGCTTTGGGGTGTGGGGGTACAGCTGCTTGAGGCCAGAAAGAAATCCCTGGATCCTGCTGATGCAACAGGCAACAGGTGGGAGGGGTGGGGCAGCTGGCACAGGCTATCATGATAGACAGGAGACCAGCTCCTCCCTGCTTCTGAAGGGGCTGCAGCTCCATCAGCACATGTCCGTGGGGTTGCCAGCTGTGGCTGTGCTCACCACCCTGAGTTTGGTTCACTTTGATGTCTTGGTTTGCAGAGCAACAAAGCCAGTTAGTGTCCTGTCCCTGCCCCTGCTTAGACACCTGTGCCTTTTGTCCGCTGCATCACCAAAGGATGTTCCTTGCCCAGTTCCTCTGTCTGCCAGATTTACTTTGACTGGGAAGACCCTGTTGCCCTGTGTTGCAACTTCTTGGGGTCTGGTGGGGAGATGCCCCAGCAGGGCTGGGGGTCAGTTCAGAGCGGGGCAGGACAGTCACAAAGCTCAGCCCCTGGCAGGGACACTGATGTGCAGCTGCCATGCCACAGGCCCTCCCTGGAGCCTGGGCTGCACCTGGGATGCTGTGACATGCCAGACCCTCCCAGGTGCTGGGGACAGGGACCGGCTGCAGGCACCCAAACCCGCCCCAGGGAGGGATGTCCTGGGGGCATGAGCCCAGACTCAGCTTGGCCACAGAGGCAGGGGCCGCTCCCGTGCGTGGCTTTGCCCCCTCTCCTTCCACAAACCCTTTGCTTTGGGAGGGAGAGCGCGTCTGCTAATGGCAAACTGACGAGTGAATCAGTGCATGTGTGCAGCCAGCAGGGCCGGGGGAAGGAAGCAGGGAGTCATCCTCCCCGCGTTGTTTCAGACAGTGCTTCCCCTTGCAGCCTGAGCTCCGGTTAAGGACATTTATCGATTGCTTCTCTGGTTTACTACCGGCTGCCCAGGGAGCAAATAACAACATTTCACATAAGCGGGCTGAAATATGGCAAGGCAGGAGCTGACAGGCAGTGATTAAGCAGCTCTCTGATCTGGAGGAGGGTGAGAAACAAATGACAGTATATATAGATGGATGACCGCTAATATAGCAGGGGAGAAAATTAACTCATTCCAGGAAGGTGGAAGACCTTTCAGCTACTCTTATTCCTGTCTGATGATTAAGCTGCTAAACTAAAGGTTGCCAGAGGGAGAAATTATCCCAAATACATTTTTAAAAGGCTGCTGCCAGAGTACTGTGTATCCCGGCTCCCGCAGCACCCACAGAAATAAGGGGCTGATTCAAAGGCTGCTGAAGTCAAAGGGAGGGTTTCCAGTGATGTCTGTGGGTCTGATCCCCAAATTCTAGGAATGGTCTCATGGAGAAAAACACTTAATACATGGCAGCCTTGGAAAGTGGCCCTCAAATTACTGTTCTGAGAAGAAAGGAGGCATTGTTGATGACCACCTAGGTGTCACAATGGCACCCTGGATCATAGACATGCAATTTGTATTATACATATTTATACTAATTTGCTAAACTCATGAATTTAAGGGATTAAAGCCACATTTCCCCCTCACTCCAATTCTGAACAAGCTACATTAGAGGGTCCACTCAGCGGTGCTCTGTAAAGAGTTTTGTTAAATGGGTCATTTGTTCTTAATGGTTCATTCCTTGTAGTTAGTACAAACAACTTTTAGACAGGCGTTCAGCTGCTGTTCTGCACGGTACCATGTGCTACTGCTGTGTCACCTCAGACCCAGATTCCTTAATCACATATGCCTGGTGGAGCAAGCACATTATCTGCTGATAAGAAGTATTTGCCAAAGACAGATTGATTTTTTTTTAAAATATATATGTATCTTGATATGAGGAAATAGGCTCCTGGAAAATATTGGCAGAGAACTGGAGAGATACCATAGTTCCTATGACATCCCCTATCAGCCTTTAATCTCCCTCTATCACCGGTATTACCATTTGTTGGAAGGCATTTCAAAGAGCTCAGGTGGTAAAAGAGCTGACTACAAGCTCCAAAGCCATGGCTGAAGGTTACAGGCTGAGGTGGGGCCAGCAATGGCAGGTCTGACAAATGGGTTGAAAGTCAGGTGCTCACTGTGCCATTGCTTTACTAAACATGAACATAAAAGCCTTTGAAGGTCAATGGGTGACTTTTATAGTAGACATAAAGGAAAGGACTGTCTGCAAATCAAGTTTTCATCAAATGCAATGTTTCTATAGAATCAAAGTCCTCTTTGTTTAACAAGGACAACAGGTTTATAAAGATCTTATCATTGCCAGATACTACTGTTGCACACAGCACGGTGCCCGAGGGCACAGGAGAGACATTAAACCTGTTAAAACCTGTAATTAAAAGAATAGTTGTTGCCGGGTAAAAAAATTAACAGAGAATCCCAATTCTTCATTTTTTTTGCAGTCAGACAGAGTTGAGAGAGGCGTCATGCAGGTGTAGCAAGATGTCCACATTACATGGTCCCAGGCTGGACCTTAACAGAGAAAGTTTGACAGAAAGCCCAAGAAAGGTGCATGTATGAGCTGAGTCCTCCGGGTACGATTTCCAGGAGTCCCATAAGACCAAGTGGCTGACAACTGGCTTTGACTTTTGTCTCTGGGCATTTTCGCTTCGTATTATTAAAATGAGCTTTCCCCGCTGACATTTTCTCCTATTGCCATTTGGTGAGTTGTTGGATTTTCCCCGGGGAGAAGCAGCTGCAAGTCTGCATCATGTATATCCCTTTACATGGACTTTGGAGGAAAGAACATTTCCTTTAGGAGGAAGAGGAGCTGCAGATTTGGAGAGATGCAAAAGACACATTTAAAGCTGTTAGTGAAATGGCAAGCTTTTAAAAACAAAGCATTTTTATGAACAAGAGAAGCTCATTAAGCCTTCTTAAACATTTCTGGCTCTAAGGAAGGGGAATTTTCATTTATCTGTGCGCTGCGAGGGAGAATTTCTTGAGATTCTTGATATTTACATTGTGACCAGGCTGTAGCTTCTGAAGATCTGGAGAAAAGTGAGAGCTGGCTTTCTTTACTGAATTGAAGCGTTGCCCCTGTCCAACCCAGGCCAGTGGGATGCAGGTGAGAGGAGCAGTGGATGCCCTGGGCTGCACGACACCACTGCCTACTTAATGTGCACTACCACAAGCTCATCTGGCTCCCTGCTTGTGGGTGTTACAGCTGAGCTTGGCTCTTGCAGTTCTGCTCCAGAGATCTCAGAACACTTTGCTTTCATTTTAGATGAAGAGTACAGAGTGCTTATCTTGTGCAGAGATGGGGCTGAAATATACTGGATCTTTCCCTGGCTTTCAGAAATACAAATTGTAAACCGGAATGATGCAATTACAACAGAACTTTGTTTCAGTGTATGTAAGCATCAATTTACTGAATAAACCCCTAATATGCTGACTTTACAAAGCACCCTTCACTTTGCTTTCTGCATATAATCGATCATTATATCCATATGGCCTTCGTAGAGTAGAAACTAATATTTTAAACAAGCATGCTAGAAGGCTTAGAATCACTAATAAACAGACAGTAGAACACTAAGGGCAGAGTCTGGCCCCATGCTGGCTGACTGCAGAGTCCTTGCCCATGACAGTGCTGTCCTGGACCCAAGTGACCCACCCAAGGTCGAGCACAGAGATTGGTTTGGCAGCAGCACGCAGAGACATTGGCCCTGCTCCATCAGCTGAAGCTTTCCTGTAGGTAATCACATTTTCCTTGATTTCTTTGTTTTGAATTTGCAAGAAACTGCCATGCAGATGGAAGGATTCTTTCCCCAGAGAGGGGTGGGGGCAGCCTTCCTGCCTGTGCCCTCCCCAGATCGGCACTGGTGTTCCTGGAGTTGAGCATTTCCTCAGCGACAGGCCTGACTGGGAGGAGGAGGAAAGTGGAAAGACTAATTTCAGCAAGGAACATGGAAAAAGCCTTCCCCAGTTCTGGGGTGTGAGTTTCTGAAATTGCCTCCTCCTTCCTCGTGTGCTCCTGGTGAGATGTGGAGGCAGCAGGGTACCTCCAGCAGGATAACATCAGTCCCCTGCAGTGTCCCAAGAGGTGACAGGGACATATGGGCACAGGACAGGTGAGATCCTCCTGCCCTCGCAGCTCACAGCAGCATTGCCCCTGGGGAACATCCACCTCTGGGGGGGAATTTGCTGTTGCTGCCCGGCCTTTGCTTTGCAAGTGCGTGTTGATGGCTGAGCGTGACTGTGAAGACACGACAGGTTTGTTTCCCCCAAATAAAACCTTGAGTGGGAGAAAACCCTGTCCATAACTAATGTCTGAATTCGCAGCATGTGACACAGGCAAGTAAACTATAAAGGTGATTAGGGAGATAAAACAAAGGCTGCTGACTGCATTGCCTTCACACAGGCCAAGGTGTCACCTTTTGGGGCATAAACCGACCTACCCTGTGTCTACCAAGGTATGCAAAGCCACGAGATGGGAAAGAGTTCCCCGAGATGCTGCTGCTGTGAGAGCACCTTGTGTAGTTCCTGCTCTCCGGCATCAGCTCAAATGCCCTCACACAGCCCGGGAGCTGCCTGAGGAAGGGGAAGACATTAAAACTGACACATTAAAGAGACCAAAATGAAAAGTTGTGGGTGCAATTGGAATAAATGCTTCAGAGCTGCTAGAGCTTGCGCTTGAAAATAGCACAGGGGAGGGGAGGTTAAGCCCTGTACAGTAGTTCCAAGTGGCCCTTTGGATAAATTGACAGAAATTCCAGAGGGATTTTAACTACAAGGATGAGAATTCAGAGCCTATGTTCAGCCTGTGCACAGGCTTTAACTATGTCATGGATTTCAGTTCCATGGTGCAGGGACAGGAATTTGGGAAGGGAGCATGCTTATAATGTGCATGCTTGCGCAAGCTTTATTAGGATTATTTTTAGGAATATTTATTGTATCTGGCCAAAAGGGTATGAGCAACACAAGCTCCCTTCAAATACAAGACTACATAGTTTTGAGGAAAATGACGCAATAAATGAAAGTCTTGGGACTAGGGTTAATTTTTATTTTATCTTTGGCATGATTTTCCTGTTAAATAAATAATTCTGCTGTTAAAGCTTCATTTGCAGATAAGTGTGGTCTTTTTTTGAAACCAACTTTAAGCTGCATCGTGGGGAAAGTGTCTCTTGGACTTCCCAAGTACTTCTCTTTTTGCGAGGTGGTGGTGGTGGTGGGGGAAGAGCTGTGAAAGTGAAGCGGATGTTATTAGGATTCAGTTTATTCCTGCTGACTTTCCCCAGCTACTGCACCGCAGTGCAAAGCCACTGCGCTCTGAACCGTGGGGAGGCACAAAGCTCCGCTGGGCAGGTTTGCTCCAGGTCCTCCAGAGGTGAAAGAGGAATTTGTCCTTCTGCTGGCAAAACCCACTGCTTATGCTGTTGCCCCCACAGCAGCACAGTTCCTTATCCGCAGTTAAGCCAAACCAAAATTCTTTGCAAGGCTGAGCCATCACCTACAGCCTGTGCCCCTGGGGAGCTCAGCCTGGCGCTCCCTGGGTGCCAGGGCAGTGCTGGAACTGAGACTCCAGCACTAGGACATTCATCAGATGTTTCTGCCTCTTTCATCTGTGTTTCAAAGATAATGAGCCAAATGCATTTCTAGTGTCATTGGTTTAAGTTTCCTCATTAGACTCTAATTGCACTGGGTATGGGACGGGCTCTAATTGCACTGGACATGGGCACAGGGAATCCAGGCAGAGACATGGCAGCCTCCTGCTCTTGGATGGCAAGGAAGGAAAGCCTTAGGTGGTGATGACAAGAGGAAATCGTTAGAGCCATCTCATGTACAGGTATCCCCCAAGTGAGCATGGAAGGTGTTGGTGAGCCTGTCAGACCAAAGGGCACAGCCCGCCTGGCCCACCCAGCTTGACAAGCTCAGTGCCAGCAAATGCGGCCAAGAGACCTCCTGTAAAACTGGAACCAGTGGAACCAGGAGGGCACCTTGACTGTGTGTGACTAACCAGGCAGGGAGGGCAAAACCGCTCCTTAAGGCACCTGGGATTTAACAGTGTCACCTTACGTGTGACAGGTTTAAATTACAGAGAGACCTTTCCAAGTTTGTCCACGTTATCCCATCAAATGCCAAGGCTGGGAAGGCAGCATCCTTCTTTGGGACCAGCGCTGAGCCCAGTCTTCCGGTGCATTTTTTCAGGCTCTTGCCTATCAGTGGCAGTTGTTGGACGGGGCTTGAATTACGGGGCCATTCCAGTCCCCTCACTGCGTGAACGCTGCTCTTGCAGGCAGACAGCTGGTTTTACCTCTTCTCTGAAATTCTGTGAAGTTTGGATTCCGTTCAAGACTGAACAAATCAACTGGGACTTTCCATTGTTTGCCATGAGCTTTTCAGCAGCTGTTATTGTTCTTCATCATCTGCTGGAACATTTTTGATGGAGTTATTGTTGTCCCCTGAGGAAGCTTTTAGAAGACTTTCAGAATGAAGAAACCTTCGCATATTGGCAAAGCGATTTTTTGGTTTCATTCCCAGGGCCATAGTCAGACTTTTTCCTTTTTACTGACGTCATGGCTTTTGGATGTGCTCAGACTAACTCGTGGGTGAATTCAATATTCAGCTTTGCAGCTTCTGCTGCATTTTCCTTTTTATTCCACCATGGTTTATGGCCACTAGTTCTTACAGAACCATGTTTAATTTCCACAAAAAAGTGAACTAAAGACAGAAAAAGGTCTTTATTCTTGAAATATTTAAGGAAAAAATCAACTGCTGTTGCTTATTACCCCAATGTCTTTATTTTATTTTTATTTTTTTATTTTATTTTATTATTATATTTTTCCTTTGCAAGGACTTCTCCCACGTATTTCCATCTGTAGCCATTTTTCTTGTGTGTCTGGGTTTTGTCTCTGTCTTTTTGTGTGAAGACTGATAGGCATTGTCAGCTTTTTCCAAAGCTATGGATTTAGAGATCCAGAAATCTACTAATTAGTTCATGTTTAATCTGCATGATCTGCAAGGGCAGTTATGGAGTCTTATAGATTTGTTCCAGCACTGTCAAATTATGCTGATTAGATTGGTAAAAGCCAAAAATGAAAGCATAAATAGCAATTATTTCAAATGAATTCCAGGCACATAAAGATGGATTTTAGCCCGGGATGTTGAAAAAAATTCATGAAAATTGCAGTGTGTGTTTATTGCGTTTTGGTTTTTTTCCCCAAAGAAGTGGAAGAGTCGGACTTACAGTCATCAGCAAAAAGCTGAAATGTGATGGGCCCTTCCTGGTGCTACAGTGGCTGCTGCCCTTGTTTGTGGGGTGTAATGGAGTTTAAACAAGCAATTTAAAAGTCCTGCTCTCTGGTCCATCACAAATTCAGGCATGGGAGCCAGGAGGTTTAGCTCCTCAGGCTGCTCTGCAGGTAGGAGGCTTCTTCCATCACTGCTCACAGGACTGCTGCACTTGCTAAACAGCAACACACACACAGAGGATAAATACAGGGTAGAAAACAAGTCAAGTGTAATTTGAATGTTTATGGACACAGCTGAGCAAGCCCTCTGGTTTTCAAAGGCTTCCAAATGTTTAGGAAACAAAGTCAGAAAGAAAACCTCCCACCTTACAAGTGGGCAAAAGGGCTGTTAAGAACCACCGGAGTTTTGCAAGATAAATCTTATTATGTGGTTGAAAACACAACTGGAACTCGACTCTGACCTGCAGCAAGCAGCCATTGCATGTTTTGGGAAGTGTCACGCAGCTTTAGACCATCGCTGCCAGGAAAGTACAGAGGGGCTTTGGAGTAAATGGAGCAAATGGAGTAAATGGGCATGAGCTCCTAGATTAGCTCCACTTAGTCACGCTCAGCAAGGAGATTGAAAACGGCTCCTGTGAAAAGGGAAAGCTTGTCCTTCCCTCAAAGAGGATGACAGTGCTCCTCTCAGGGTGCTGCTCAGCCCGGAGCAGCCAGCTGAACTTCTCCCTCCTGGTGCTGCAGCCCCAAGACCTGGCACCAAGCATCCATGAGCTCACACTGCCCAACAGAGCTGCTGCCCCTTCCCTCTCCCTGGTAACCCTTGGCATTTATCGGCACTTTATCGCCCGGTCAGTCGTTAAGGAGTCACCTGTAAAGTCTTCCCGTAGTTCTTTACAGCCTGTCCCCACCCTTACTGCCATAAATAACTGTGCACCATCAGCAGACTTTCTCAGCTAAGTGCTCAGCCCTTTTTCCAGGTCATTTATAACAACGTTGAGCTCACAAGACACTGGGACACCATTTGTGACCTCCATACTCCTGCGAGACCTCGACCCTCTGTCCCTTTATCTCTGAATTCATTACTCAGCCTTATTTATCCTGCAACTAACAGCTTCAGAAAATGCCTTAATTCTACTAGATTCCCTAGGCTTTTGCATGGGTGGCTCTGCAGCCTTACTCATGGTCTTTTAATATTATTTTGGGGTGCATAATTGAATTCAACCACTCCTAGGTGCTCTATAACAAAGTGGGGCAGGGGCGTAGGAAAACACTGGCTATGTGGTGTTTCGAGCAATTAGCAGCCTTTGTTGATGCTTACTTGAGAAAATCAAATGCTGGCTGGTATTCTGTAAAAGTAGAACAAGATGTGACTTTTCTGCTAGTGGGACTGCACTGGATTCAGACTATCTGAAACCAGTGCCATGTTTCATCGGGTGGGGGAAAACACAGGATCTATCTATAGTCACTGATCCTTCTAATTCACAGGGAATTTAGGAGGTTTTTTTCAGCTCTGATAAAACTAATGCAGCACATAAGCCTCTTTGAGTCACCTTCTGCTATAAGAACTACCATAAACAGCTGATTTCTATGAGGCAGATGTATTTATAGGCTGGGGATAGAATATAGATTTTTAAAATGCCACTTTGCTGCTTCAAAGATGGACTTACATTTTTAATCTGTATAAAATTAATACAGCTAATTAATGAAAATGGCTAGAGAGTAAAATGAATTAAAGTTTCAGAAGATCACTAAGCATTAATATGGCTGCATGTTGTGATATGGTGAACATTATTTGACTACATTTGCATCCAGGTACTGTAAGAACTTGTGGGCACTGAGGTGCTGCCATGTGAGAGCTTTGCTCTGGAGGAGATTCTTGCTGATCATTAGGAGAGCACAGTTATTTAGGAAGGACCTGCGACCCTCCTAGTATTGGGAAGATCTGGGATGTCAGGGCCTGTTTTCCATCCTGCCACTGCACAATCCCCTTAGGCATCAGCCTTTGGAAGCAGCGTGGTGCTGTACAATCCCCAGAGAAGCCTACGCAGTCAGGGCCCAGGTGATCAAGGGAGTTTTGCTGAAATCCCACTGAAATAAATTAGTAAGAAAGTCAGTAGGAGCTGGGGCATGAAATCCCTTTACCTCTCCTTTGAGAGCTCTCCCTAAGGTGGAGGTACCACCGCGCTCTCACATCAGCAGTGGGTACTCCCATCTCCTGCTGCAGCCATTTTGCAAATCCCTTCTCCTCTCTGAGCAAAAGTTTGCAGGATCAAAGTCAAACGGCATGAGAAAGGAGGAACTGTTTCCTTACGAAGCAGAAATCATGTCTCACACGGATATTTATCCTGTAGAAGAATTGCATTTTCCTAGGGAAGCACGCTGCTCCTTGGCCGTCAGACTACACCTCTGTCAGAAGCGGTGCAGGAGGAGCTGGCAGGTGCAAAGGCACACAGCCTGAAGGAAACACCGAGCCCTGCGTATTCCCTTGGGGGCAGAAAATGCTCCAAAGGATAATGCTCCAGAGCCAGGCTGTTCCCGCGGCTGGGGGGAAGCCCTGGGTGGTTGTGTGCAGGTCACACCACGTGTTTTGCCAATGTTTTGGCTCGCTCAGCTGTGACAGGCTTCGTGCACAGCGCTCAGCCCACCTGGGCCTCTTGGTGCTGCTGCAATGCCAGCAGTGCACAGGGGCTGGCTGTAATGCCAGCAACCCCTTCAGAGGGGACACAGTCCATTTACAGTCCATATAACAAACCTTAAGGAGTCCAGTGCTGCCATCCTTGCTCTGACATGTGTCCACAGGCTGGTAATCAGCCGTAACCATGTGAATATTTGCTCTCTCCGCTGACAAAGGGCACTTTCCTCTCTCTTTAAAGTGCTGCTAAGATCAGTGAGGAAATGTGGACAATCAAGGAACCTCCTGGGAGCACTGGGTGGTAAAAACTGGAAGTCAATCTCCTGCCTGTGAAGATTTGTTTACTTGTGGGGTTTATATTCCACTTAAGTATTATCCATTTTCTTAAATGTTTCCACCTTATCTGACAGAGAACACAAAAACAAATCAAGAAAACATGCAGAAACTGCAGCTAGTTTCTTATTTTTCAACATAGGCAATCAAATCTCTTATTCCACGCTCTTGACCAGTAATGTACTGAGTGATTCTTTGTTGTATAAATTGTGTATTTTGCTAAGATAATTTAGACCATACTGTGACTCCTGTAACAACCATGGAACAGCAAACATGACGTACATGCAATCCAACAGGCTGAGCTGACTGCAGACTTCTTTTCCTCTCCCTCCCTCCTTTCCACTCCATCAGTTGTAGACCCCACCCTACATGTTCTGTTAAAACAGCCTCATTGAACCAATATCCTCACCCATGAGCGTTTCTGATCCATGGCTTTCCAGGGGAGAAGATGGAATTTCCCAGGGAATTTCCTCTTCATTGCAAAGTCCAGGAAAGGAAGAGCCTTTTCCCAGAAATCATCCTCTGCCTCGCTACTGCTTCTTTCCCTTATTCCTCCAAGCAGATCTGGTTCTCACATCCAGCCAATTCCTACAAATAGGTGGCTCTTGATTTTTAATTATTCTGAAATAGTGTTTTATTTACAATTTCTAAGGGCATGGGGGACCAGTTAACAAGTATCACAGAGCTTACTTCATCATCTTCCTAATCCCTCAAGTGGAATAAAATAAATTCTGTCTCAGAATATTTTCATATAAGTTTTTTTTTTTTCAGAATAAGTTTTCATTCCACATGCCCAGGGACCCACCACGCTGAGTCGCAGACACGTGTTAGGGGTAACTACTGCAAATGTATTTCTGACTCAAGGAAGGAGGGGGGACTACAGCTCCCCCAGAGCAACATGAGGGAGAGGAAAATCCCACTGCAGACTTCCCCTTCCTGCACGGTGCCTAATAGAAAAAGAGGTTGCTAAAGCAACAGTTTCTCCGAGCTGACTAGACCCAGTCATGCACATTGGCTTCATGCTGATTCAGGATCAGCATTGAGAAAAAGATGGAAAAAGCTCCCTCTTCTACTTATACAGGTTTGACTGCTCAGTTTGCACCTCTGGGAGCAGAAGCTCGGAATTCACTCGGTCCTGGTCTCTGACATACCCTGCAGGTATCCAGACCCCTGGGGAGATCTCCACAGTTCCACTGGAACCATTCATGCAAATTGCCCTCTTAACAGCTATAAAGGAATACATTATTTAGCATCAACCCACTCAGTCCCCACCGCAATAACTTCAGGCTGAGTCCTTTAGTGGCTGGAAAGCTGCTGTGCTGTGGCAGCACCACCGCTCTCCACAGGGTGCCAGGTCAGGAGCATTCAGATGCTTCTCCCCTCAGACCCTCACAACAGCCATACCTGTAGGACCGATAGAGTGGCAAAACAGAGCCCTCCTCCTGCTTGCCCCTGCCCAAAACTTGGCTGTACAACCCCAGCGGCCTGGGAGCAGCAGGAAGAGCTGGTGCATGGTAGCAGTACAGCTTTGGGTCTGAGGGCAGGGGCGTGGAGATGACAGGAAGGAACCACTCACAGCAAGGGAAGACCAGCTGTGGGCAATTGACCTCAGCAGCCAGGTAGAAACATGCAGGTAACAACGAGATGCCCACAGGACAGTGTTCCCAGCTGGCTTTTGAGTTTGTTTCTATCAGCATATCAGCCAGCTTACCTCAGAGTTCAAAGCTGTTGCCCTGCTGCAGAGAACAGCCTGTTCTGAACTGCCTGCAAAAGGGCACAGTGCTCCCACGTGAGATATGCAGGTAAAGGGCTGGACACCAGTGAGGAGGATTATTTTTATTTCCCTATTTAATTCAAGGTTTCTCTGTTTTGTGTTGATACTGATGCAGATTCATTCCTGTTCAGAAGCTGTCACGTAGGGAGATAAGAAATAACACAGTCTGGCTCACCTCTTTTGGCACCTGAACAACATAGTTCCTCACGAGCACATGAGAGGCTGAGCAGCATGTAAATGCTTTCCCTCATGGTGACACAGATAGAACTTTCTGGTGCTAGAGAAACCCTCTTCCTCCCTTTGACTGGTCACAGCTGCACGTACCTTTGGTGTAACATCATGCTTATGCAATGCTGACTCTCCCACTTTGCTCTTATCATGCCCTCATATTTGTGCAAGCAGAAGCCAAGATGGAGCCCAGCAACCGCCTCCAAGAGCCCAGCCATTTCCCAACCCTCCTTCTCTGAGACTGCACTGCTCCCACTGGCACAGAGGTGAGCTGGGAGCACCAAACAGTGCTCAACTGCAGCCCAGGAGGGCACAGTTCTCCAGGCTCTGTCCCGAAAGAACACAGTAAGGCATGGACACACGGGCTGCCCAGCACACTCCTGCACCTGAATGATGCAGACCCTGCTCCATGAGCACGTGTATTCACAAATGCATCTCTGGGCCCCCCCCCTTTCTAGGTCACCATGACTTCCGCACTCATCCCGTTCACCAGGACTAATGGAGCACAGATATGCTCTCAAGGGAGTGAGCGTGAACCAGAATCCGCATCTCTGAAACACTTCCCAGGAAGAACCATCTCCTCATCATCACGTATCCCAAAATACCTAAGGAGAAGGCAGAGCAGGAAATTAAGAAGAGGAGTGAGTTCTTAGGATTTTTGATACTTTATCCCTTTAAGGTTCTCAAGCAGGATTTATGATCTTCAGAGAGGAGTGTTGTGTTAACAGGTAGGCAGGAAACAACCACAGTGAGATACAGATCTGTGATGCTTTAATTAAAGAACAGGTAAAAACAGCAGCAGAGCTCTCTGTGTTTCACAAGCCTCCTCTTAGTCACTGCTGTTTGCCTTGTAGGCTGCAAGGTGTCACAGACTGCTCTCCACGCCAGCTTGCAGGGCATGGAGCACAATGGGATCTGGCTGTCGGGCAGAGTCCTAGTGCTTGTCCAACAACAGAGGGATCCAAGTGGAAGGCTGCAGTGAAAAAGTGCAGCCTGTCAACGTGTGATTGTACTGCGTCAGGGCAGGAAGAAGAGGTGTTTTGTTCCAGACTGGAGACCAAAATGTATTAAAAAGAGAAATGAGTCAAGGCAAGTGTGGCACAGGCAGATTTCCAGCAGCATGGCAGGAAAACTCCCCGTTTCTGATTTACCACTTTTAGCAGGGAATGTAGCCAGAATGCAGAACGCAGGTGACCATAAGAAGTATTAAACAGTGGGGGGCTCTGGCAGTACAGCACTGTCCACGCTGGACAGTGTGGGATCCTCCCTGTGACCCTGACAGCAAAGGAACAGCAGGAAGCGGTGCAGTGCTGCTGCCCATCGCTGCCACCGGCAACAAAAACACAGAAGCCTTTTTAATATTGCAAAGACAGAAATTAAATCCTTCTCCTCTTACGCAATGCTTGCCCTTCCTCAGCAGGGATCAAATCAATATGGGGCCAAGCAAAGTCAATGGCTTATTTCAAGGGGTTTTGAATTGGGCTTTGTAGGCAAAAAGGCATCAGCCTTATTTCAAACTCCATGAAGATACACTGGTATTTCCATTCCATGTCTATTTGTAGGACAGAAATGTGACTTTGTTCCTTTTTAATCCTGCTTAAATGCTACAATATTTAAAATAAGGTCTGTCAGGAAAAACAGAATCAAGTTTAGGGCTGGAATTATGCCTGGTGAAGCTTGGGGATCCCGCTTGTTAGTGAATGAGGATCACCTTGAATGAAGTTAAGAACAGCCTTGTGGCATTAAGGCTGTGTTTCCCCACCCTCTCTTGTGGTGTGTCAGTTCCTCAGCTGTGCTGCTGTGGTGATTCCGGCACACACAAACATGTGCATGTGCACACACAGCCACCAAACCCCATACACAGCGTTAAGTCATTTACTGCATGTTTCTGAAGAACATTAGCAGAGGCAGAAAGGGAACTTTCACATAATTTAGGGAGAAATGGTGCAGTTGTAGGCCAACTTACATAACTGATTTAGTACAACAGAATTCTGCCTTTAATCTGCTCAACAGTTTATCTTTGCTGTCGTGATTGGTTGAGCTTTCTTTAAACCATTATGGATTAGCGTTCTGCTATAACATGTTAAAAGCTTAGCTTTGTTTATTTTTGTCAAGAATGGGGGAGGGATATCAGGTTAATGTTCAGGCAGCAGTTTATGAATGGCTGTTTCTCTTACACAGCAATCAGTATGTTCAGGTACTGAAGGCAAAGGACAGCTAAAGGCTTTGAGTGACAGCACTAGTGGCTGGAATAGAAATATCTGTGACTTTAGTATTAAAAAATAAAATAAAGAAGGAACTTAACAGATTTGCAAAATCATTTTACTCTATAAATACAAAATGTAATCCAGCATTCAAACAGTTTATCATACCCACCAGCTCTGTACAGAAGACCAAAGAATAAATGACCTGAAAACTTAATTAATAAGGCTGGTTGAGGATTTTACTAAGTATGCATTATTGATGCAATTTGGAGACAGAAATCCTGCCAAAAGCAATCTTTCTGTCATTCAACTGCAGGAAAACAATACACCATAATGCAAATAAACCACCAAACAAATGGA
Source organism: Grallaria varia (assembly GCA_013396735.1). NCBI lineage: Eukaryota > Metazoa > Chordata > Aves > Passeriformes > Formicariidae > Grallaria > Grallaria varia. The sequence goes on from VWZG01002136.1 coordinate 181,346, forward strand.
ACCTCAGTCTCTTACAAAGAGGTGTTCAGATAATATTAACCAGCTGTTCAGTGTATTTTCACAGTGCATTCATCAACTATAGAAGTGGATGTTCCATTAGAAAATGACAGTATGGATCCAGGTTCAAATTTCTACTACAAACTGAGAAGTACAATATACTAATTTAAACTAAATCCTTTAATTGCCACACTTCTTTGACCTCTGTGTAATCGAAATGATTTGCAGATGCCAGCCTGGAATGGAGTAAGAGGCTGTGTTCCTGAGCACTGCCAATAATCCTCCGGAACACTATTCCAAGGAAGCACTAATTCTGTGAACAGTTGTGCTGGCAACCCTATAATCTTTTAAATCTTTTATCTAAAATGGAGGAAGTAGGCACCTTCACAATCTTATGAGCAACACAGACACTAGAGAAGTTAAAGGAAGTGCCTAGTGGTGCTAGGAAAAAATAAAAACCATAAACCTGGAGAAGTAATTCAGAAAAAAGGAGGAAAAAAAATCCAATTTCTTTGCAATTTTTGTCTTGTTTATTTTGCTTTCTTATCAGAAGAGAACTTTAGTCTGCACATTCCAGTGAATGGCCATTTGCTATTAATTTATCTTCTTTCTGACAGCAAGTGGAGCACCATTCCAGAGTTTCAACATTCCCTTGATGCTGCTCTGGTTAATGCCTGTGTGCTATTTAAACAAAGCATATTCCAACCAAATCTGACTATATATGGAATTCCCTGACAAGTAAAAATTTGGATGCCTTACAAAAAAGCGCCATGAAAACAGAATGCACACAGAACTCACTCCAGACTGCACAAACCAAGCTTGCACTAAACCAGGCTCTTGGTGGCAAAGGTCAGGTACCCTGTGTGCCCCACCATCTCCCTCAGTGGCACGCCGCTTTTGAACTGCACAGTCCCTTGCTGCAGATTAGGACACGGGCTACCTTGGTTTGATGGGCTGGTGCTGTCAAAGCCAGCACTAGAATTATCCTCAGCTGCTTTTCCAAGGTCAGGGATTTGCAAGCTAATTGTCCTTACATTGTACACTCGAAGAAGAATTTCCAAGGTGTTAATCTCTGTAAAACCGTATTCTTCCATGGCTAGGCACGTTCTTTGAACTTGTTCGATGCAGGGGGAGAAAGAGCAGATGCGGCCACCTGCAAAATAAGACAGGTGGTGGAAAAGAGGGCATAAACCAAAACAATGCACATTTAATCTTTTTTCAAATTCTCCCAGATGCCCATAGAATTACTGTTATAGAGACAAAATGAAAACATTCTTCAAGAAAATCTCCATGAGGCAACTCTGCAGGTTTAAAGTGTCAGCACAAAATCATGCATGGATGACCCCACAAGACGCTTCAGACCCTTTAAAAACCGCAACAGCAAATTCATTCATCTTCCACACCCAGTGTTGCCCACCACATTTGTTCACAGTAAAACCATTAAAGTCAAACCCTTTAGAGCAGCTACTCTCTTGGAATCACTATCCACTATTCTGGACAGAGGCACCGAACTGAAGCTGGCACGTACACAAAGGCAGAAGTCATTCTCCACACACTGTACAGCGCTGCCTTCATTCGAGTACAAGCGCGCGTGCACACACCCCTGACAAAAGCGGCTGTGTTTATTTGGGAACGATGGTATGCGTGTACAGAATAAAGTGATCTCTCCAGGCCATAGATGGAGTGCTGCTAAGGCTTTACCCTTTTAGTCAAGCGGGCTAGCATGTCTCCTGAGCATTAAAGTTTACTGGATATCACATCGGGCAGGCTTACAGCAAATGCTGTAAAACTCCAGGATAGGACTTTCAAGTGACAGACTAACACTTATCTCCTTGTCTGTACACAGTTCTGACTTTTGATTCTAAATACAGAGCATTAATAGGCCCCCTACACCTTTCTAAGTGCTGCAATGTCACCTTAACTGCTGAGAATAGAATGATTCAGATTTACTCTGAAAAGCCACAGCCAAATCAGATCAAAGAATTATAAGGATACTGTCTGCCATAAAGCCAGGGCATGTGCTTTCACCCAGGACACAGTGTCCCCCAAGACAATTGCCCTTCCTGAAAAGCTTTAGTGCAGGAGGAAGGAACACTGGGCAATGCAGCCTCAGCTATTGTTCTACTTATTACAATTAGGTGAAAATGCCTGCTGACCTGATTTGCATTCCCTCCCAGTCCTCTCTGGGGCTCATCCAGTCAAGCCTTCCAACACCAGTTGTCTAAGTAGTTAAAGAACCCGTGCAAGTCAGAGCAAAGCATCGTGCTAAAAATAGAGGCTATGCTGGGACTACATGAAGCCTGCTTTATCTCAAACTCTTCTTTTTTTTTTCATTTTTCATTTCTCAAGTCAGATCTCTAAAAAAAGAAAGCATCAGGTCTGAAAGCGTCACTGTAGCACTCTAGTTACTGTACAGCAAGGATGTGCTGGGTACTGCCTGAGGAAGAACACTTTCTACGACCATTAGTCCACCGTACACTAAGTAGGATTTCATTTTAGTCCTGAAATAAAGTCTCCACAGCAAGGGGCTCTTATCAAGAATCTTCGGAACAAAGTACCCTGGACAAGTAATTCCCTGGAGTGACAACTAAAACCCAGATCTAATAATCACCTGCAAAATTAATGCTGGTATGTGTCTTTATTAACCAAGTCTGTGGATGCTGATTTAATTGCACACCCAGTCTGTTAGCTCTCATGAAATTAGATTTGTATGTTCATCAGGATGGACAGCACTACCAAAACGCTTCCGTGTCAGACAGCTAATCTCTTCTGGTCAAAGCACTACACACTTCTACAATGTCTGCAAAACAGAAAAGCTCATAAAACAAAATTCTGTTACATAATTAGAAAGCTACTATGATGCATGTTTGTTATAATGAAAAGATTTCATATTCTTATTGTGTAGGTAACTGAACAAATGTCTAACTTAGCTAAATGTCAGATCACAATTACTCTTTGTCTGCAAAGCAGGAATTTGCAGAGAAACCAGAGACTTACTACTATTTCATTCAGGCTCTTTGGTTTCGGTGCTTTATATTGCAACAAAAAAGAAAATATATTTACATTTACAGTATGTCTGATCTTATTTATTCTGACTCCAACCATTTTAAGATATGTTTAGGCTTTTGAATACACATGGTCTAGATTTACAGTCAAAAACTCAGAAGCCTGCACACAGCTGTTGCCATACAAGCTGCAAAGCCACCTACGGTTCTTGTCAAGCCTTCAATTAAAGGCAGAGCACCCGTCCTTGTGCCTCGGGGTGGTGAGCTGAGCACAGCACGTCAACACCAAACTTGGTGAAGATTTATCAGCCTGCCCCCTCCCAACTGCTGGGCAAAGTGGCATTACAGAAAACAGGCCTCCAAGCTGTTTAGTTAGGAAGAAACCTCTTGCTTGCAATAGTCAATATCCAGAGGGGAAGCACAAAAAATAAGTACTTGACTTACTGCATGCTGGAAGCTTCTCAGGTATGATGAGTGAGAAAACAGTGGAACTGCTGGTATTCCATATAACTGAGACCATCCAGTGGGTTTAAGTAGTTCTGCCAATTTTTTTTTTTCCGCTTTCATACATATTGCTCTGGATATTTTTATACATCCCTCCCAAATAAATATACCTACAAATAGCTAAAAGCAAACTCACCAAGCATCCGTCCCTAGGGATCCTAACAAGTGGGAGAAGGGTCCTCTCTGCTCTTTCCTGTACACACCATCAGGCAGACCGGATCTGACTCACAGACTGGATTTGTTTGATTAACAGATATTAAGAGAAGACTGGAAAGCTACAATTAGCAGAAGGTTTGAAGGCAAAAATGAAACTGCAGTTCCAGACTGTGAGATGCTGACTAAAATAGAAACATTTGGGAAGTTTCAATTGCTATGGTGTGTTTAGACCAGAAAAAAAGTAGAAAACCTCCACTCAGAAGGACATGCTCATCTGTCCTAGGGGCAGAGATGCTGCTGTCTTCAACAGACCAGATGCTTCTGAATTCTCCACATTGTGGGCTGCCCTCTGCAACCCCCTGGGATTACCAGCTAGGCAACACCCCTTCTGCCACAATCATCAAACAGATACAAATCTAGATTTCAGCAGTCACAGTTCAGATTCTTTGAGAGTCCTCTTGTCCCTTAGACACCAAGAGGTTTTTAAAGCTTAAAGGACTTGAATATGCATTGCTTTGTCTTGCCATGCCAAGGATTCCTTAGTGAATGAAGAAAAGACATGTACTCCCTCCCTCTCTTGCTGGGGCACCCTGCTCTGTCTGTGGATCACAAAGGGGTGACTAGACTAGTGAGCAGTGAAAACATCTGAATGGAAACTTTTTTGTACAAATTGCATTAGTGTACTTTCAGAGCTCTCCTTTTAGGAAAGCTACCGTTCCTAAATTTGGTTAATGAGATCTGTGTGTCATCATAAATTGATATAGTAATTATGAGAGATTAATCCTGTTCACATTGGGAAGCTGTGTGAGCTTTTTGATCTGAAGAGCTGTCTAAAAATGTGTTTATTCATGTATAAGGCATCTGACAAGTGTTACAGTTGAGGAGAAGAGAATAATGAGACTGTATGAAGGACTTGAGTTTTTTTCTACCTTCAATTTTACAGGGAGTGAGTTAGTTTGAAACATTTAATGGAGAGGTTAAATTTCCCAAATCCATAGGCTGGAACAAGCCCACAGTCCTGGCAGTCATTGTAACCAGCAACAGGGTCGAGAGGATATGAAAACTGAAGTATGATTCAGACTGGAACAATTAGAAAAGAGAGCTTAAGGGAAGGGGGGAATAAAAGAGAAGATTTTCATCCACATAGAACTGTACATTTTGGCAGTATCTAGTTGGTAACTGAGGGATACACCATTGCATACATACAAGAGGCCAGCACCTTGAAAGTTGCTTCTCCTTCAAGAACAGTTCCTAGAATGTTCCTGTGCAACTCCAACAAACAATTTTGCATCTGGTTTGTCTGGGCAAGGACTAACACTCTCTAATCAGTTCTATTTGGCTAACAGCCACATTAGGTTTCAAGTACGGAAAATCTCAGCGCTACCCAATTGACAAGAACTCCAGTGTGTGCTTATGATATAGAAAACGTGCCCAAGTAATCTGTTCTCATTTCTGTAGGTTACAGTATGTGTCACATGTGCTGTGGTTTCTTCATCATCCCAGAATTATTCAGAAGATGCAAAAAGAACACATGTAGTACAGTACCACTAAGTTTTGGGAAAAAGGGCCAGTAATTTTAGAAATTATGCTGTGACGTAAAGAATACAACACCGCATTTTTACCTCTGGAAAAAGAACACAGCTCTGGGTCTTGGGACTTGTTGAGTTGTCATCATTGGGAGATTACATTACAAAGATCTCAAGGAAGAAAAAAATCACACAGGCATTATCATTGTGTAGGGGTGAGGCAGGAGAGTCACTGAGCAGCATCACCGTGGCATTTACTCTGAGCTAGTAGGACACTAAAAATATTGCCTCTGTAAAAGGGGACAGAATGTCCTTTAAGTGTGTGTGCTCGTGGGCGATTTGATGTAGCTTCCCTGACAAGTGAAATTAGAGGATTTGGCTGCTGAAAGAAATTAAAGGATGTTTCTTGATTCAGAAAAGAGAATTTTCTCCAAATCACTTGCCAGCTCATTAACAGGAGCTTGATGTGATTTTCTGCAAAAGTGACCTTAACCTCTGCGTTTGTAGGTGCATCATCCAAAAGGAATTTATTCCTGCTCATTATTATGGGCTGGCAAAAGCATGCAACAAGGAAATTTAAAAATCTATTGGCTCCAAATTGTGGAAGAAAACCTAAAAACTTCCTTTACGTATCCTTTCATCTCAAACTGCTTCTTACGATGTAAAAGCCAGTAGCTTTGGCTGGCATTCCACAGTGTGGATTTTGATGCAGGAATCGTTCTGCTTGACTCTACATTTGAGAGAATCAATTGTACTTCATGCCAGGCCCGCTGTGAGCACCTGACCAACCAACTCCTGACAGACCCAAGCCAGGGTGATGCCCTCACACAAAATACAACTGGGGCTGGCTCAGCAAACAGCCAGTGCTTGGGAAACAGATGAAGCTGTTTTGTGGGTTAGGATCCTAGTGGGACAGCTTTGCACTAGACCAGATGGCCTCTCAATGTTGAGAGGACATGATGCAATTTAAAGTTAGTTTGTGGATCTTTAACCTCCCCTTGAGTTAATTCCCCTTCGAATCAAAGCAGGTGTTACACTAGCAAAGACAGGTGCTGACATTTTAGCAAGCATTTATTGCTTCATCCATTTATTCCAAAACAATATCCTGGGGACATGAGAAGTGGTGATACCAACCAGCATACCACTTGCATTGGTGGAGCATGCTAGACTGCCAGGCTCCTCTTCCTGCCCCAACACATTCCCAGTGTGTCCCTGAGGTCACCTGAGCCCAAACAACATCAGCCTTGATGTTACTGCCCCCTTCTCAGGTGTGATTCAGCCTGGGGTACTCCCTACCCAGACACCACAGGCATGAGAGCTGTGGCCAGGGATTTCAGCTGCTCCTCAAAGCCACACCGGGGTGGTTTAAAAACGAGTAATCTCTGGAGCTCAAGAAAAATAGCCAGTGAGACTTTCTACATGGACATGGTATTCTCTGAAAGCCCAGGGGAGGAAGAAGGCAAGACCAAATGAAAATTGAAACTAGCCAAACCAGGCAATGCCTTATCTGCACCACAGGCAACTGGGAGTATGGGGTATTATTTATGCTCTTATACAGAATCAGTAATAATGAAACCTGGCAGGCTAGGACAACAATCCACGGCTATGCTAAGGGGGAAGAAATGCAAACTAGACTTGTCCATTGTGTAGAAACGAAATATGTATAGGACTTTGGAAATTAAAAGCAGCTATACTACAAAGAAGAGTACTGCTGAAGGGCTCCTGTGATGGCAGGAAATGCTGCCCAATTCAGGTGGCACCTCAAGGATCACAATTTGACAAACTCATATTTAGGGGCTTTATGATACTCAAGGAGGAATGGAAAGTCTGAATTTAAGAGTCAAATCTTTAAAGAAAGAAAGGCAATAAAAGAGGGGTGGTTTTATAATTTTGTGACTCATATTGTTAAACACTACCAAGGACCAACTTAAAATGCAAGAGGCCAATCCAGTCTAACAAATGGCTGTATTTTTCCATCCCCTTACCTGAAAATTTAAAGTCTGTATGAAAATTATTGTACCAATAGGTTTCTCCCTCATTTTCCACAGCCTGGGAAGAAATAGACAGTATTTATGAGGGTAGAGTAGGTGGGTGCAGAATTATATTCAAAGCACTACTGTATTCAGCTGTGAGATGACTGTGAGTCAAAAGTTTCAGGGCATTTAAGAACTACAGAACATTGAGGATATTTTTGTTACCTTGCAATTTTCTTCATTTTTTAAAATTTAGCCTGAAGGGGTTAACAGCAGCTTTGCAAAAACCACCAAGGTCAGAAATTGGGAACAGCAGCTATGATTACACAAAACCATTAATCAGCAGATGCTGCAAGAAAGAACCAATGCAGGACTGGAAATGAAAGCAAGTTCTGCAGTGCAGCAGTGCCTGAAAGGTATTACAAGCAGCATTTCTGCTGGAAGTGTGACTAGTGAAATCAGCACTAAAGATGCAGCTGAGATGCAAACCTGAGCATCAGCAGAGTGCATTACCAGAGAACCTTTTAGTCACAAACCTACTGTGTCATTTTTTATTCTTTCAGCTTTTCAGAGGTTGGCACTGGGAGGCCAAGCTGCTGTAAGCAGTGTATTTACAGGATACTGCAAGGCATAGTGAGTGATAAATGTACTCTGTAAAGAGGATCATTAACACTCAGCCTACTAGGAGCTGAACCTATTCAGGACCTTGAGCTTAAGTAGGAGAGAAAACACTGAATTGATAAGGTTTTGTTAAGGTTAAGAACTCTCTTACATACTGCCTCAGCCGAACTCTATAATGAATATTATTGTTTTAGAGAGTAGGTAATGCTATATATTGAATTTCCTTAGCTCCGATTTAATTCAAAATACCTTAAGACTTTAGGGACTAAATTACCACTACCTGGCAGTACAGCTGTGATATTTGCACGGCAGGACACAACAAAATCCACAGTGTGGATGGTTCACATGTGACCCTGTCCAGAACTGAGAGAGAGAGAGAGAGAGGGCATGGACAAAAAAGAGTGGCAGGACTCATTTTCTTCAGTGATGCTTTATCACTACACTAACCCTCAGAACGGCGTTGAATAACAGCAGCATGTGCACAGGCTGTTCTTACTGCTGGAGAGCCTTAAGTATTTGAAAACAAAACAAAGGAGCACTATAAAATTATCTGCCTGTGGTAGGAAAAGGGAAGCAGTTACAGATAACCTTCTGTTATATTTTAGATTTTACAGCAGTAAAAAAACCACAACAACACTGCTCGCATAATTTGAAATAAAACAGAAAAATGTGTAAGTCTGTACACAGTACTACTGCAATAAATTATATTTTATATTAAAAAGAAAACCAGTTTTTGTTTACATGCAAAAAAACCGCATAAAATGCCCCCAGTCAGTCAGGTACTATGAAGCACAACACATGAACCTTACACCAGTACCAGATCTCTGACACTGGTGGCTGTTTGCAGCAAAAACTGCAGAAAGGATCAGCAACTTCGCCTTTTGAGTGCCTCATAAAGTGCATGATGCCACTTCACAAAAACAAAATGTGGGATTTTGAAGTATTATTTATATTGCCTAAGCAGATGTAACCTTGTAGCATAGCAGAGAAAAGTACAGCCAGATGGTATGGCCAGTTTGGGACTATAATACCTTTTCTAGGATTTCAAAGGCTGTAGTAATACAAGGACTCAAAACCTGGAACTGTTCAAGCAGCTCTGCTTAGTATTCTAAACATGCACCACTTAAATAATTCAAATTGGACTGCGCAATGCAGCGCCTTCTAAGCTGGGAAGTCAGCTGAGTGTTGTGCTCACTAGATTAGATAATTTGAGCATGGGAAGGGCATTGTACAGTGCAGTGATTTTTATTTTCCTCAAGACATACTGGAAAGCAGCTACAAATTGAGCTGTAACCACGACAGGTACAGAGTGCTAACAAGCTTTACTCTATTTATTCACTTTTTAAAGAAAATGTGTGTTACGTTGGGACCAGAAAGCTTTCTAGAAAATTTTCAGTAGTCACTGAGGGAGCCTAACAGTGGGGTTGGTCCTGACTCAAGGTACTGCACGTTCAGTGACCTTTAATATAAAACTTAAATTCTGTGATTTCGAGAAGACTTAGCAATTCACTTGAAGTCAAGCCCATATCTTAACAAAGAACTGGGCCTTGGCACATAATCAAGTTTTACTAAACTCACATCCCAGCACGGGCACTGTTCAGCACTCCATGCTCTCTTGATTAGAAAAGTCACTTCTGTAGATGGAAGTGATTTGGCACAAGTTTGTTCAGATCCACACTAATATAACATTAATTAGAGGAAAACTTATTCCAGGATAAAAGAGTTATTTATTCACTGAAGCTTATTTTTCAATAGGGGAAAAATTTATAATAAAGTGACGAAATCTGTCCAAAACCTCAACAGCAGTTCTCACTTGCTGACAGTCCCAGAATAACTGGAGCTAGAACAGCCTTTATGTTCCATTCCCACTGCACCCAATGGCAAACTTCTCCCCAACTCAAACCACAAAGATTTAGGGCAGAAGCTGGCAAGTGTATTTAAGTGTAACCACATTTTTTTTAACATTACCGATGGGGTGCTCTGCTAAATAGGTACAAATCTGGAATGATTGATGTGAACTGAGGCCGAACACCTTTTACACAAACGCCTTTCCACTGAATTGCCCAAGAAATTTGTTTTCAGCATTTATTGTTACTTCTGCTTCCCACACACCTCAGATCTAGCAAAATGCACTTGACAAAGGTTCAAAGGGTTTTTTATAAACTGTCCATGCTAATTGTAGCAGCTCGCATGAGCCTGTAGGAAAAAATAGTTCTTCTCTTTTCAAATCTTTCACTGGAAATTGAAGAAGCCTTTTGATGGTTTTTCAACCTTAAAAATGCCTAGAGACTTTGACATTTGAGAACAGCGGTCACACAATGGAAGGGAGCAGTTCTAGCGTATGGCTCAAAGGCAGAGATGTGTGCGTGCACAATGCTTCCTGAACAGAAAGAGATAAATGCAGTTACCTTCAGCTTTTAAGGCTGACTTTGCATGTCCTATGGCTTCCCATGGAGATGGAATATCTAGGAACACCGCATCTGCAATGTTTGAGACACCAAATCCATTTTTGCAGACATCTTGGTTGGTCACAGTGACCAGGTGCTCCACCCCGTGCTCCCGAAACTCCTCCTGTGCCTTCTCAGCCCTCTGTTGGTGGAACTCCACCGTGTACAGGTGTCCTGTGGGAGCCACAGTCCGGATGAGAGCGTGGGAGAGGGATCCACTGCCTGTACCTAGAAAAGACAACTCATGAAATGCCTTCTGTCAGTGCCAAACACCAGAACAAAAGTCTTCTCCATTAGTCCTCCTACTTGGAACACTTCCTCAAAAACCAAATGAACAGAAACCACTGATTCAGATACTGAAAGAGAACAGTCCTTCCTTCACAAGGAGAGAGGGACTAAGTGACCTAGGAAACAGTCTCTTGGATCCTCGAAGCAAGCATTAAAAAATCTGTCAAACTCAGAACCCATCCTATTCCCCCGGAGTAAAAACTAATGCAAAGGGTCAACGATAGCTCTAAGAACTGCCACAAGAGAACATGAGGAAGTAAATGTAACAGGAAAAGTTCAGAGAAATTAACTGGAGAGTTGTTTTTTTTCAAAGTGCCAGGCTCTTCTAGGGTGAAAAGAGATTAAGGCAAATTTTAATGGATTTTCAAAATCTTACACTTCATTAAACAAAGAAAAGGTGTTGGCAAGGGTCTGTGCTTGAAAAGCCTATTAATATCCATGCAAACAAATGGCCTTCAGAATATAGTTTGCTTTGTACAAATTTCTTAAGAGACATCCTCAACTCCCACTGAAATTATCTAAAACTAAGGCCTCTTGGCTCCTTGCAGACACACTGACCAAACATCTGTTTTCATGGGTCACTCATACACATACACACCTACACAGTCTCAACTTAGTCTAATGAGATCCATCACAAACCTGAAACTGTAGGTAACTGCAATTATCACATACAAACATGGACTAACAAGACACAGATTTTTCCTTGGTTTAGTTTGCTAATTTAGGAAACTTATTTTAAATGATCCATTGGTGTATTAAATAGGTGAATGACTAATAATGAACATTTTCACTGAAGAAAACACCCGTGTACCAATTCCTATTGCAAATTACTCACTCAAGTGGCATTTAACAGAACAACCCCCGAATTCAAAACCCCACAACCAACCCAATTCAAAAATCCACAGCAAATTATCTGTGTTTATTGATTCATAATTTTGTGCCTGGAACACATGTCTCCTGTAGAAAGATCTATTTCTAGCTATCTTCAATGACTGTTCAGGATAAATTTCAGCCTGAAGCAAGTTCTTTCAACAAACACAAATCTTAAAAAACTTACAAAGGACGGAATCTGGTGTACAGCAGCTCAGAAAGGAAAGTAATTAGGGGGCACAGGGGCTGGTACAGCTGCTTAATTGGAGCAATACTTTCCATAATCATACAGGAAGTCCAAGTTCACTGACAGATCCAAGGTTCTTGCCCTCTAGTCACACAAGGGGCGAAACCCTGTCACGGCACTGTATTTAACCCGACAGCTCTGAAAGGGGAGACACTCAGACTGTAAACAGAGCTCAGGGCCCAGGTTTGCCACTGGATCAACCAATTCCACCACGGAATCAGCTCTGCTCCTCGGCTTCCTTCTGAGAGGGCTCTGACCCCAACTGGCAGGCTGGCACCCCCACCTCCAGCTTTAAAAGGGCAGGTTAGAGAGGGAGAAAGGACCTACAGATTTTAGCAGTAGCTTCAGAGAGGTCCAAGGGAAAAGAGAAACTGTGACACATGCATTTCATAAAGTGAAAATCCAGGTATTTGTGCCAGTACTAAAATAAAGCAAATGAAAATCAAAATACACTTACACGTGCTCACATCAAAAACTATCTGGTCAGTGCACTTGTAGACTCTAAATGTCAACACAAACGTTTCCCTAGCTGAAAGGAGTAATGCTAGCACAGTAGCCATGTGGTTGTGAAAACTCTATGATATACGTGCATAGAGAAGAAACAGCATTCCATTGATTTATTTTTTTTAATGACAAAAGCACGGAACCACAGTTCACAGACTGCTAAAGACTGAAATTCTGCCTTTACATTTAATGCCATAAGGGAGGATTACACAACTGAGAACTACAGTAAAATGAGGGAATTTCATTATTTTACCTCTCAAATGGGTAAAGCTGTGAACTTTTTGCAATTCTCTCTGATAATCTAGAGAAGTGAACAGAAGGCCTGTCAGCACAGCTGGGCTGTAAGCAGAAGAGAGAGGCAGCTTGTGCATGTATCCAGTTTCCTTGTTCATATTCTTTTACATTTTTAATCACTTTCCTTTTAAATATGCTCTTAAAAACACCGCAGAAGACGCGTTTGTCTCCTTCAAAGGAAAACCCATTAAGATTTTTTGGCTTCTTTTCTAATACCCTTTTTTTATTCACGAACAGTCCAAGCCAAACCCTGAACTAAACCCAGGACTGGCTGGAAGTCACCACTTGCAGGAGTATTACAGCAGAGCTTTTGTTAAGAAAGGTTGCCAGGAATTATTTATTGTTGACTGTCTACTGCAAACATGAGAACAATACATATGTATCACATTTTAAGATATCAAATTCTATCACATTAACATTACTAATGAGAGTCTTTCTGAAGATGCTGCCTGCCTTCTCTGCAACACCACCACTAAAACTGCAGGAAACAAAGAACAACATGGTTATGAATCAACTACCATTGTCAAATCTCTTCTTGAAGACATGACAGATTCTGAACCCAGACCTGTGAAATCATTATGACCCTCAACTCTCATGCGCCTGATAGTTCTGCACACTTGATGTGATACATTAATAATATAAGAGTCTAGCATGAGTCCATACTCACCAGAAGCCCTAAGGCCCAATCAGTACCATCTACAGAAGGCAGGTGTTCAACCCTGTGTTTCTGTGATGTTGTAGAAGGGGAAATGAATGTTTATATTCATCTTCTTCCCTGCAAAACTGCAACATTCAACATTTCTGTCCTCCCACCACCTTCTCAATTAATTTTCAATTTATCTTTGTCCTTATTTCAAAATCACTACTGAAAAAGCAGTATTCAACAAAATGGCTCAAAAAGTCTTAGGCACCAGTTTTCATTAAGTTCTAGCCAGGTACCAGTTTCCTTGAGAAATGAAAGGTATCCTTAGCATGACAGAGAATCAGTCAGGACAGCAGCAAAACGCAAGGAGTACCTACTGAAAACATGCACTAGAATGCTACCAAACCAGAAATATCACAGCTGAATTGCCTGTAAACAAATAAAACAAAAATTTGAATGCTCAAAAATCAGTTTTACACCAGAAGAGGCAAGATAAGAACTGGAAGAACTTCAATAGAGTTTCATTCTCATACAGGTTCAGTGAAATGCCTGTGTTTCTCATTTGACCCAGCAAGCAGAAGGTAAGACAACTAGAACAAATACAGTTTATAACTTCTGCACCAGGATGCTCCCCTTCTGCCAGCCTGCACTATAAATAGCCTTAGAAACTGTTTGTTCTCTACCACAGGACAATGCCCATTTAACTACTGCATATTAATCACGAGTGGACTCTACAGAAGAGGTAAAAAAATGACAATTCAAAGGTACCAAAGACATTCTTAACAGCTGCTGCTTTAGAGCTCACTTAGGTGAGCACTTGTGTCATTGCTAACTTTCACTTGTAAAACATGATGTTCTTTTACATTGACTACTCTGTGACCTCAAACATCTTAGTCAAAAGCAGATATCTGCATTGCAGGCATTAATGAGACACTGCAAGGTCCCCAATATGCCCTACTCCAAGCTCAAAATCTGAGGAAGTGGCACTGTGCAGGGGATCAGCGTGCAGACCTGGAGTGTGGTTCACCTCAGTCCCAAGGCAGGAATTAAGATCCTCTGTTAAACCCACATGGGTTAAGTGGCCAATGGCCCTGCACACTGATGTAGTACCTTTCCCTGTTGGGGCTCAAGCACATGTCCTTCTCGAATACATTTAAGCTCAGGAGCGTGTTTCTGCACTCTCCCAAGACAAGGAAAATACTGCAGTTTTACAATGATTTCAATCCTAACAAGTGGATACCTAGATGACACACTCTAGCTCAGCACCCACTGGTACTTCCTTCTGATTTGTAGACAATAAAATATTCCCTAGGTGAACTCTTTGATCCTTGCCCCGACCTCCAACACATCTGTTCTTCTCACTCTTTGCTTATTCATGTGACAGGTTTTTCACAGAGAAGCCTCCACACACCTCAGCCACCTGGAGACAATGTCCATGTTAAGATTGTTTCTCACCTTCTCAGAGTTGCAGTGGACAACATCTGAGCTGCTCAAAAGTAACATGGGCTATTTCAGCACAGAATACTGTCCGGAGAAAACCGGGTGTCACCACAGCATCCAGCACAGTGCTTGACTGATATGGAATACGGAGTACATTTTTACACTGTTTTCTGTTTAGTCTGGTTTTCTTATTGCAAAGTGATATTCGTCTAATCTCCTGGAATTCCACCCCTGCCATAAACATAAGTGACCTGATTCTGTGTTCCACTATATTTCCTATTTGCAGGCTTGTCTTCCCTAGACATTTCTCATCAGAGGAGCTTCTTTTTAAAAAAGGAACTACAAATTATGATTTAGGATCTATAGATATTTACAGCTGTGCATAAACAAAAGCATTTTGGAATAAAGCTGAATAAGCTCTTAAGAGCATACATAGGTTTGTATTGCTTGGAAACAGAAAAAGTATAGAGAGTGTTATTTAATACTGGGTCTCTACAATATCTAGCAAAATTTTACTAGAAGTAAAGCTTCTGACGCAAAATTTGGCTACCTAAGATAATCTGAAATGAGTAAATAAAACAAAACAATGACAGTGTTGCTGTGTTTGTCTCCTAGCTACACCACTGAGATCTAGCAAATAGTAAGATGGGTCATGAGTCAGCCATGAGAACGGAAGGAGCCTCAAAATCAAGGGAAAATTAATCTTTAGACAGAGCTAAAAACTCCACAGCTAAAATGTGTCAAGAAACACTGAACAGAGGAAGACTGCTCACTGTACATGACAAGTTTATGTAACCAGAGAATCATTAATGACTTTTAATGGATATATGAAGAGATGTTAAACAACCCAAAGATCTTACTGTGAAGATAGTCAAGGGCACAAATCAAGGTGCCAGAGGTGAGACACAGCAAGAGCACAGACAGAGGGGAGGAGGAAGAGAAGGAGAGAGAATTTCAGGGACATGAACTGGTGGCTGAAAGAGAAAACAGCAAATCAAAAAGCTCAATTTACAGTCAAGAAGTTCCCTTTACAGAAGATTAGCTCGCTCTCCTGCCTACCTGTTGTGGACACCATGCTGAAGCAAGTATTTTAGGCAGCAGGCTGGAGGTCAGAGAGGGCCACTGCCCACTGCCCAGACTGAGAAGTTGAGGGAAGGACAGCAGGGAAGTTTCCAAGGCTGGCACTGCCTACCAAAGGATGTGAAGAATTAATATGTCCTTACAGATTCAGGAGTCTGAGTTCATGAGGGAAGGTTAAGTTCAGAGATGCATGAGAACTGAGCTTGCTGGTCAGGTGAAATTACAAGATGAAAGTGAGCCCAGGAAGTCTGGAAACAAAAGCTTTAGGGTATGAACAGCACCCCTCATTAGCTGCATGACAGCCACATGCCTGAATACATACCACTCCCATGATCACTTTTGGTTCATAGAATCATCATAGAATGGTTTGAGTTGAAAGACATCTTGAAGATTCTCTAGTTCCAACACACCCGCCATGGGTAGGGACACCTTCCACTGGACCAGGAAAAGACAGCTCAAAACCCCATTCAACCTGGGCTTCAACACTTTCAGGGATGCAGCATCCACAGCTTCTCTGGGCAAGTTGTACCAGCACCTCACCACCCTCACAATAAAGAGTTTCTTCCTCATATCCAGTCTACAACTGCCCTCTTTCAATTTAAAGCCATTACTCCATGTCCTATCCCTCCATGCCCTTGTAAAATTCCCTCTCCATCTCTCTTGTAGCCCCTTCAGGTACTATAAGGTCTCCCTGGAGCCTCCTCTTCTTCAGGCCAAACAACCCCAGTTCTCTCAGCCTGCCTCCACAGGAGAGGTGCTCCAGCCCTCTGAGCATCTTCATGGCCACCTCTGGACTTGCTCCAACGGGTCCATGCCTTTCTTACTGTCCTTCTGTTGAGGACCCCAGAACTGGGCCAGTTCAGTGCTTTGGTATGGCAACAGAATACTGTGCTCTATGACATTTGTAGTCATGAGCCCTTTCTAATTCTTCAAGAGCTGCTATACAAGGATCAGGTTTTCTAATTCTTCTCTCACTCTAACCTGAACAGCTACTAAGAGGTAGATAAGGGAGACATTATAAAACACAGACATAATTAGTGTGAGCACATTCCAGAATAACATTAATACTTCCAAACTTCGGTCTATACTTTACACTCAAGACAGAGCCACAAACAAATCACATATACTTATGACACAAAAATTGTACGAGACATGAGCAGTACTATCAAAAAGTCTATAAGCACTTCAGAAGAGTCATAAGGAGACAGATCACTTGCTGGGACTCCATAATAAACTATTAATTAAGTGTCCATTAATCATTAAGTCCTCACTAATTTTTAATGAGTGTACTCTTAACAAAATCTATACCCAGGCTGTGAGTTTGAAAATTTCATAATTATTTTTTGAAAAGTTCTAGTGTAAGGCAGGACGGCAGCTCTCATTACCCCCGCACTGAGAAACCATGAAGGCCCAAAACACTGTTCTCAGCCTTTAGAAATCCAGTCCATGAGCTCAGAAACCCACTGCTGTGAGCCAATGAATAGGGTTTAGCAATTTTTAATTCGAGATTTAGGTCAAGGGAAACAAAAAAATCCAGTTAACATTTTTGCTCATGTGACTGATTTTGCCGATTGCTGAAGGATCACTGGGATGGTGGTTAAAGTACATTTGACTAAATTACATTTTGTCTAGATACTATGCTCCATTAAAGCCAAAGTATTTCTGAGATTTATCAGATTAAATGAGGTTTCACAGTGCTGTACTGCATTCCCTGAGTAATTCTCAGAGTTAGGACAGACACTTGTTCAGGTCTCACCAAAGAGATAGGACAGTAAAAAAGCCTCAATCTGTGGAGACCAGAAAGAAAAAAACACTTCTGTTTGGAAAAAAAGTATTTTAAAGGTTTCACATTGGTTTCAAGGCAGTACAAAAACAAATGTAACCCCTCAAAATCTGTTGTCAAATGGAGCTGTTATACTACAGGCAGCCTTGCCTAGGAAGTTGACATCAAGATTAGTTTTGGAGAGTAGGATGACTAAAAAAAAAGGATTCAGCTTATTCTTTTATCTAGACAGTTCCAGCACATGCAGTGAACACAAACTGGATCAGAGTTACCTGACAAGAATTAAACTTTCACGCTATTGGGCCACTCATAGCAGGTATGTAAACAGTTGAGTATCCTTTAATTCTGGATAGACCAGGTCGTTAAAAGTTGTATCCAAGTGGGGAATTCCTCAGACCAGGGACCAATGTTTTCAAGAGATCTTAGCTCCAGCATTAGCGCTAACATTTTTAAAATCTTAGCATACCTTTATAAATTAGAAATTAGCAGAAGACAGAAAAAGGATCATATTCCTACCCCTCCGTCATGAAACATCAGGCAGATGCAGAGTTCCCTTATTGAGTATGCCCAGATCATTTTAATTATGCATGTACTGCTGACAAGCTTGCTCTTTATGTGTTCATTAAAGATGAGTAAAAATAGCAAAAACTGTATGAATATGGTTGTATCTTTTGTGGCAAATCATGAGTAATCAATTTAAACTGTAAATTCAAGTGATATAAAATTAAGCCCTACGGTTATTCTATTCCATTTCTATAATCACACACAAAAGATCATTTATACTTGTATTCACAGCATTACAACATGACACAGAGGGTATTTCATCTTACGTTTCGATCCTTATTTCACACAGTTCTGCTTTGCTTACACTGAGTAAATGCAGGACACACTTCCACAGTCCAATCAGGAAGAGGAGAGGAAAGGAGCCTAACCTCCTTACAAAGCCTGCTTTGCCAGTACCTTCAGCAACTGTGTGTATAAGGTTAACTTCAAATAATAAAAACCACAGATCTCCATGCTAATTAATGCTCAAAATATATCTAGAACTAGCATCAACAGCAGACTCAAGTGTCATTGCTAGACCAGATTTCTGTCTTGTCTCTGCTCACTGCCATTGGGCTAGTTCTGTTTAGCACACATGAGGTTAATCTAGAACTAATGATTTTGGATCACTGAATACTGTCTAATTTAGGATGGCACCAAAGTAAGTTACATCACCACACTGGAGGCTCCAGTTGTCAATGCCTGTAAAATTTGTAATTCAAAGCAAATCGGCAGTAAGATCTCTTGCTTCAAGGTTAATCAGACAATTTTGATTCAGTACTTTTTTAGTTTGTGAACAGTGAATCTTTCAAGCAATACAAGCACAACTATAGCAGTAAAACTGTTCATTTTTCCTGGAAATTTGAAGTTGCAATACATTGACAGTACAGGCATTAAAACAAACCTGGGGGCAGCTTCCCATTAGCAAAAAGTATTGTTTGTGGCTGTGACTTTTGAATTGAAACATTTTTGGAAATCGTCAAGTGTTTCCATTTCTTAGCTGTTTAAATAAACAACCGATTAAACATTTTCATCCTCTCTAGGCACCTTTGACATTATTGAACACATTTTAAGTGCCACTCTGTACCTTTGACTATTCCAAGTGAGTAGGACATGGAGAAATTCAAATCCCTCTCTCCCCCTGAAAGATCTGTTGTGGGTTTTTTCCCATCCTGTCTAAACATAGCAAGGAGGGGAATAGGCAAAGAGCTGTCTGATGGAGCTACTCCCCATGACAAACCTAAGAATGCCTGATTGTCTACAAACCAAATTACAAACTCATAGGACCCAACCATTTTCACAGTATCAGAAGCTTCTGCAAATGACTTTGCCTGTCTCAAGTGCTGCTGTACATCAACGAGCTCAATATACTGCCTGGTTCTTAATGGGTGCAACTGGATGCAGAGGTAAGTGGTCATTATGCCTGAAAAGCTGCCCAAAACCATGCTTCAGTGGGAACAGGAAATGTAGAATGCAAGAAAGTACCAGTGCATCCTGTCATGCTGATCCCTTGCCCTATCTTTGCTTGAGAGGGAAGTGTATGAATAAACTGCCTCATAAAAACACTCAGAGGAAACTGACAGAAAAAACACTGATGAATTACCTCAGTTCACATTTTTTCATGCTAGAGAAATGCACTCAAATCAAGCAACGCTCATACACTGCAGTAATAAAAGTTATACAGGCATCATTATAAACTCTATGCAACCAGGAAAATAACTATTTATATAAAATTTCACTCCATAATTCCAAATTAAGCAAAATCATGAAAGCTGTAATAAATTAATCCAAGTTTAGAACCAAGCACAGCCCTGAGATGAACACATCATCCACTCTATGGTATCAGTGATTTTCCATGTAGTTGTGGTGCTACAAGTAGATCCCACTTGAGAACAGAAAAATGAAATACAGGTACTTACATGGTATCACATCATACAAATACTGCCAATTTATTTCCCTTATTAGTTCAATACCCTACCATAAGAATCTCACTCAGTCATCTCAAACTGCATTCTCCGAATTGGAAATTCAAAGCCCAAATTTTGATTCACATCATATATTTAAAAAAAAAAATTTAAGTACTTAACAGCAGTTTTAGAAAAGGGAAATGAAAATGTCTATGTATTTATGCTAAGAAGATGAATCAATCAAACATGCTCAGAGGTATAGCCATACAAGAGGTCAGTTTACTGAAGTGGCATCCCTTGTTGAAGAAACAGCAGCTGGTAACACATGAAATAGATTTATTCAATGTGTAGGCTGGGAAAATTGTACCACAGTGGAAAAAAGCATGACTTTTAGCAAAATATAAAGAAAAGTCTGTTTTTTTCATGAAAGTGTTGGTGTTAGTTCATAATAAAGGATTTCAATACAGTAATTATTACCTGATTCACATACTATGGAGCCTGGCTTCAGTTCTAACATCATGGTGATTACAGAGATGTCAGTGGAATACAGAATCTGTGTCCTGTGAGGGAGATTCATGGTCCACAGTTCTGGAGTTGGATGAAGAATGAACACCCATCCTCCTTTACTGCAGGTCACTTTGGAGCCGTACTTCTTGCCTATGAGGTCCGTGGAATGCCTGATGACCCCATACTTAGTCTGTGTTACAGTACCATGCTGGACTTTCACGGGAAACATGGATTCGTGGCCCAAGAACACAATAGCTGTGTCACCATCCTTTATCGTATCTCCATATTCAACAAAACTCATTGTGACAGCCCAGTAGCTGGGTGATGACTGTCACCTAGAAAAGAATAAACACGTCAGGAGAGTTTTGCAGGATCACGATGGAGCTGAACATACAGACATAAATTCAAGTAATTTTATTTTCCCCAATACAGAACAAAACCACACAGTGCAAATAAGATGTTAGCAAGAGAACTCCAGGAGGTTCAGAAACCTGCCCCCCTCGCTGCACTCTTGATCCAATTAAAATCCATAGAAAATCCCACAGATTTGAATACAACCAGTATTTTTCCTGGTTTATGGTACATTTTAAAGAAAAAAAATGGGAAATACATTATAATTTCTCAAGCTGCTCCACAATGCTACTGAGAAACTTGCAGGTTAGTACCAATTTCAGCAGTTTGTTCAATTCCAGTTCACAAGCTCTCAGAGCATGTTATTGACTTTTATTCTCATTTCCTTGCTTATTTCTTGGTGATTTACAACATAAAGACATACTGCTACTTGCCTGGACATAAATCACTAGTTATTAAGACCACTAACAAAACTTTAAAGTTTTCCAAATGGAGGTTTAGAAATTGGATAAAGGCAGTATCTGCATTAACTTATGGACAAATTTGACTACCTACATTGAAAAAAAGAACATCGTGGCCTTTAATTTGCCATTAGGGGTGCAAAGTAATTGGGAAGCAATCTGGGCTGCAACTAAATGTAAACCACCATTTGCAAGCTGATGCAAACAGTTTTATCACTTCAGCTCCATGATCTCAGAGTTGTTTCAAGAACTGCAATTAACTTTTGTTGGCTTTAAGTAGACAACGTAGAAATCAGAAGGCAACTTACATTACATTTCAGATAAGGCAGTTAAATATCTAAGCTGCAAGTGGATCACTTTGTGGAACAAATTTTTTAATGAAGTAATGGTGATCCCAAAGTAAGAAATTATAGCCTTTGATGGATGGCTTTTAAAGTCAGATTTCTGCTACTTCTTCCACAACAGAATTAAAAGCAGCTTAACTTTTAGTTTCAAAATAATGATTTGATTCCAGCGCTTTTGTAACGAATGTGTAACAGCTCAGTACTGCTTCGTTTTCATTAAAACCTTTCAGTTCTCAAATTGTAGTCTCATTTTGTTGACCAGAACTCCATATAGCTCAATTTGCTGTTAAGCAGCTAGATTTATAATTTCAGTCACTGAAGCTGATAAACAGATGTGCCTGTGGCCAAAATTTCCAAAGCTTATGACATGCTTATTGTGTAAGGCGTTCAGATGCCAAAGCAGAACAGGCCTGTCTGGACATATGGTGAAATAGTAAAAATGAATTCAGAAATATATACATACAGGACTTCATGAGTTGAGAACAATGCTGTGTTTTAGAGCTTGCACCTTCTCATTACATTCATGTCTTACTCTTTCATAAATGATACCGATAGTTCTCATTCTAGATACTATTAATGCAGTGCAGTTTTCAGCTCTCAGTTAGAACAGTGCCGTATGAAATGATCTCCATTGTAATGCATTTCTTTCTCTGTATTTATTACAGTTACACCCATGTGCAAAAGCAACATTACTGTAGCATGTCTGCAGGGACACAAGAGAGAATTACTCTCTCTTTGATTACACATGCTGGTTTCCAGTTTCTTTCCCTTCCTTTGAGCCACTACACTTACCACAGTTAATTGTCACATCAGTGAATCACAGAATCATCAAGGTTGGAAGAGACCTTCAAAATCATAAAGTCCAGAAAGTCCACTCCATGTCAGTGCACACTGACATCCCAAGTGACTTATCTCTCGGGCTCATACCTATACCTGGCACATTATATTCATACACTTGGGGCAAAATCGATGTCTGGGAGGAATTTTGGGAGTTTCTTTGCCACCAACCCTCCCTCCATGGCAAAGAGCAGAGGAAGCTGCAAACAGCTGCAGGATTTTCCATTCACTTCCAGTGCAGAGGCTCCTGCCCTGTGTTACACTTCTCCCCTGGGCAGCACGCAGGGCACTAGAGCAGCATCGCTGTTGCCACACGGCGCTGCGAAATGAGTGGGGGGAATGGGAGTGGGGGGAATGGCAATGACAGGAAGGTGAGGTGATGGAGTCAGGGCTTTTCTGTAGGCTTGTCAGGGCTGCAGCGACCTAAACCCAACGCACCCGACGACCCCTCACAGCCTCACAATTTAAACCAGTGACATAATTCTGGGCTCCCCTCAACCACAACCCAGGCACATCCGTCCCTCCCCTGACCGGCTCCCACAGGAACCTGGCATTCCCCCTGCTGCAGCCTCGCCGCTTGACACGGGGGCAGGGGAACCTCCCGCAGGGGAGGAGGAGGAGGCACATCCCTCTCGCCCCCCGGGCTGGCGGATCGCTCCCTGCCCGCGCTCCGAGGGGTGCCCGCGGTGACAGGGCCCCCTCAGCCCCTGCCCTGCCCCGAGGGCGGTAACGCGGCTCCGCCAGCGCATCAGCCCGTCCCGGCACACCCGGGAACCTCCGCGCCTCGTGGACTAAATGCGGTATATGCTGCGGGGGGGTGAGGAGCACGGACCGAACGGGGAAGGGGTCAGAGACGGGATCAGCCTGCGGGAGAGCAGCGTTATCCCGTGACGGCCCCGCCTCGGCCCAGCGCCGCGATCCCCCCGGCAGCCTCGGGCTGTCCCCGTCCCAGAGCTGTTACCTGCCCGGCCCGGCCCGGCCCGGCTCTCCTCACACGCGGAGCCCGCCCAGCGCCTCCTTCCGCCCCGGTCGCAGGCTGCTGACGCTCCCGCCGCCCCCGCCCCCGCCCGCCCTGCTTGCCGCTGCCGAGTCGCCGCCGCCGCCGGTGCCCGCCGCCGCCGTCACACCCAGTTCTCGCCGCCGAGTCCCTCAGCCCCATCGAGGCGCTCGTCCCCCTCAGCATGCTTAGGCACCCGTCTTCTTCAGCCGCCACTGTCCACAGCCCCCATCGAGGCACCTGTCTCCCTCAGCCTGCCATATCCATAGTTTCATAGAAGTATCTGCCCCCCTCAGCCCATCATGTCCATAGTCCCATCGAGGTGCCTGTCCCCCTGAGGACACCAGGTCCATAGTCCCATCAAGGTGCCTGGCCCCCTCAGCCCACCATACCCACAGTCCCATCGAGCTGCCTGTCCCCCTCAGGCCACCATGTCCATAGTCCCACTGAAGCACCTATCGCCCTCAGGCCACCATGTCCATAGTCCCATCGAGGTGCCTGCCCCCCTGAGGACACCATGTCCATAGTCCCATTGAGGTGCCTGGCCCCCTTAGGACACCATGTCCATAGTCCCATTGAAGCACCTGTCCCCCTCAGGCCACCATGTCCATAGTCCCATTGAAGCACCTGTCTCGCTCAGCCTGCCATGTCTATAGTCCCACTGAAGCACCTGTCCCCCTCAGGCCACCGGGTCCATAGTCCCATCGAGGTGCCTGGCCCCCTGAGGACACCATGTCCATAGTCCCATTGAGGTGCCTGTCCCCCTCTGCCCCACGCCCCGCTGCCCTCCCCTGCCCCGTCCTCTCTGGGTCCCTGAGGAGGGGGACAGTCACCCACCGCCCTCAGCACCCCCCAGGCACCCCTCGACGCACCAGCCAAGGTGCTCTTGCACCTCCCTCTGTGTGAAACTTGAGGGGTCCCAGTGGGTCACTGTGAAAAGCCATGATGGAGACTGATGGCCACAGTGGGAACTCGTGTTCATGAGCCATCAAATGTGTGAGGAATCTCCAGGACCCCCGGCCAGGAGGGCCGAAGCCCCTTCCCCAGGGAATGGCTCTGCCTTTGCCATGGGCAGACCGAAGCCTCGCCTCCGCTGCCTGGGGAAGGAAGCTTCCAGAAAGTTCTGCCTGTCCTCCCCCAGGGCAGCCTACTCTGGGAAAGGCAGCTCGAGGCCAGCCGTGCTCCTCACAGGGGTTTCATAAGGCTGCAGGAGAAACCACAATGTGGGCTCAGAAGCAGCAGAATCGTTATCTAACCCCCTAACAGCATGGTTCTAACTCCTACTTGTGTCTCATGTTTAGGATTGAAGTGATGTGGAGAGCCCTGCGTGCCCCGGTGGTACGGGGGATGTAGTCAGGAGGCAAGGAGGAGCAAAGGAGGAGAGTATCGCCTCATCTTCTGCTCACAACAAGCCCAGGCCACCTGGCATGGGAGCGGTATGGGTATAGCAGAGGGCATGTGAATCACCCTGGACGTACTGGTAGTGTTCCCAGGTAAATCAGATAACACTGTACTGTACTGCATTCACCAGTAACCTATAATACACGGTACTGGAGAAAAAGTCATCCTTTCACAATCACGGACACAGTAACAGAGATCTGTTTAGATGACAAACTGTGATTTTTTTTAATTAATGTGGTTCCATCAAATAAAAGGGATTTTTTTTCCCATTACCTTCAGTGAGAACGTATTTTTTTGTTATGGTGTTGACCTGCCCATAGCATAATTGCAGTAGTCTTTGTTAGTTATGAAACTCTCCTCCATCTAATCTAAACATAATGTATGCAGTTTCAGAGGTTTCTTAAACTGCAAACTCCTACTCAGCTGTTTTTCTGACTGGCAATCATGGCTCTACTGTGCCTTTATATTTGCACCCACTTTGTTTAATTTTCTGACATTTTTAGTGTCATTGGTTATATTTGTCATTGTTTATGTTCTTGTGTCCTTTCTTTCCCATGATGAGCTGATGTTCAGATCACTGTGGGTCTGGCTACATGCAAGACTGAGACACTTAGCAACTCCTGGTTTCCACAGCCCCAAAGCACACTGGAAACAATCAGCAATTTCCAATAGACTGCCTAAGCAATGAGAAAAAAAATATTCCAAGGATAATAACTAGGCAAATATATTTTAGGGGATAAATATAAATGAGAAGAGAGGTCTCATTTGACAAGTTAAGCAGAGGCAGCTATAACCAATTTCTTTAATCTACTGGTACATGAGTGTTAGGTTTAATTCTGAAGTGCTGGTTAGTTGTCAATTAGAAATTTGAAGCAATTCAGTTTTGTATAACAAACCACTTTCTCTTGCTGTTTCCTGATTTGGAATACTCTTCTACATTTTCAAGATGTTTATCCCCTAAATATTCAACTTCATCTTACATTCACGCAAGTAATTTCAGAAGACACATTCACTAGCTATCACCCATCTCCTCTTGCAGTTGTACGCTGCACAACATTTATAATTAAGCCTCTTAGGAAGGTAGCTGCATGGCCCATGATTAACTTCCCTTAATTCTTCATTGTTAAAGCTCAGTGCAGAGATCTCTGGAGTAATCACCCCACCTCTCCATCCTGAGCTGCAGAATGCAACATGTACAAGTCAGTATCGGCTAAGATACTATCCCAGCATGGAAAGTGAGTATTGGTGCCTTTATCACAGTCTAACAGGCCATACAGGCTTATCCAAAGCAAGTGTTTCCCAGCAGATGAGGTAGATAAAGCAGGTGATCAGACAGTGTTGACACACAGCACAGCATCTGAAATTAAGTCACCAGGGAAGCTGGCATGGGATGCTGTGACAAAGGTAGGATCCGATTTGCACACAGCTTTCAGCAAATCTTAAAATGCTGTCTGAGTAAAACCCANTCGCTCAGCCTGCCATGTCTATAGTCCCACTGAAGCACCTGTCCCCCTCAGGCCACCGGGTCCATAGTCCCATCGAGGTGCCTGGCCCCCTGAGGACACCATGTCCATAGTTCCATTGAGGTGCCTGGCCCCCTGAGGACACCATGTCCATAGTCCC
>VWZG01002136.1:212093-286666 GCA_013396735.1 Grallaria varia
CGGGCCGGCTGAGGAGGGGAGCGGCGCGGGGCCGGGGCGCGGGGCGCGGCACAGGTGTTCACCGGGCTGGCCCCTCTTTAAAATCAGATTAACCCAGTATTTAGCAGGGTAGTTACATATGCTCGCCCCGTCCCCCGAGGGAGCCGTCTGTTGTGTAAGGGTTTGCCGAGTGCCGCCCGCCCCTCCGCTGCCGGCCGGGGAGCAGCCGTGGCGCGGCGGGCGCTGTCGCTCCCGGGACCCCTGGGCGGCAGCGGGAGGAGGCGCGGCCGCACCGGGTGCACAGCGGAGCCGCCCCGCTCCGCTCACCTGCCGCCCGGCCTGGAGTCCTGGCCGAGCCGAGCCCCCCGCGGGGTCTGCTCGGCGCTGCCATGGCTGCTCTGGGCCACCTTGGGTGCGCCCCGGCAGGCAGGGGAGCCCCTGGCCCTGCGGCCGGGATGGTGAGGATGGGCTGGTGGAGGTGAAGAACTTCTGTTCTTTTTCCTCCTTCCTGGCGCTTGTGGAAAGTGGTGTAGCGGCGAAGGTGTGAAAGGCGCGGGTGGAACGTGAGCCAAGGTGACCTTGCCTGGGTGCCTGGCGTTCCCCCGGGTGGTTCGGAGGCTGCCAAGCCCCCAGTGATAGGCTTCCCCTCTCTCTCCCTTAGTGACTGCAGTAGGGTCAGCCATGCCCTTCTCAAACAGCCACAACCTCCTGAAGATGAAGCACAGTGCTGATGAGGAGTACCCTGACCTGAAAGCTCACAACAATCACATGGCCAAGGTGCTGACCGTGGACCTGTACAAGAAATTGAGGGATAAACAGACCCCCAGTGGATTTACCCTGGATGATTGCATCCAGACTGGGGTTGACAACCCAGGTAATGGGACTGTTAGATCTGCATAATGATCTGTTCTCCCTCCTGACTGGAAGTGCTTCTTGACAATGGCACCCGAAGCTCTTGAGCTGCTGAGGGGCAAATGAATCTTCTAAAGCATTGAGGGACAGCTCTAAAGGCATGGCCTTGTTAAGAGGCTGTGCTCCTTCAAGCCATGTTCCATGCTGTGATCTGACATATCAATTCCCAGACACTTCAATTATGTAACTACTCTGCTAAATACTTCAAATCTGAAGGGGGGAAAAAAATCCTCAAACCAAACGCATTCTAATTATAACACAACCGGGGAGGGAGCGGGGGGAAAATGTTGGCTTACCTTGCTGTCCTGGTCTGTTCCTATGCCAAACTCATTTTGTGATGTTGTCTAGCACTTCTATGAAAAAGGGGGAGCAGATGTGTTTACATGTTAACATTACAGTATTTATTTTTACTCTAGCAATATCAAAATGGCCCAACTAAATAATCAGAGACTGCCTCCTGATGAGGAGTACCCGGACCTGAGCACGCACAACAACCACATGGCCAAAGTTCTAACCCTGGATTTATACTCGAAACTGAGAGACAGAGTCACACCCAGTGGCTTCACCCTGGATGATGTCATTCAGACTGGGGTTGATAATCCTGGTAAAATGCATTCAGACTATTCCGTGTGAGCCAGCTGAAGTAACTGGTGCTTTTGAATATGGTGACTTTAAACTAATGCTGTGGAGGTGGTATTTATGAGCAGACTACAGAAATATAGCTCTGTA
Source organism: Grallaria varia (assembly GCA_013396735.1). Classification (NCBI taxonomy): domain Eukaryota; kingdom Metazoa; phylum Chordata; class Aves; order Passeriformes; family Formicariidae; genus Grallaria; species Grallaria varia. The sequence continues at coordinate 213,714 of VWZG01002136.1, forward strand.
GCAGGAGGAGCAAAAAGCAAAGCATGCTTGCTTACAGCAGAGCATGATCGATTAGACATAAAGTTCTATCCAGTATTCTAAATTAGCTAGTGAAATTAGATGTGCTGTGCAAATTTGTCCTAAACCAAGCTTGACAAATGAGCGTGGTTTAATGACAACAGCTATGGGTTTCCATAGCACGGCATTTGACTAGCTGGATGAAGTGCAAAATGTAGGGTCTCTCCATATGCTTTTATGTAAGAATGAATTTCTAAGTGACTAGACTTGCCACTAAAGAACTTGCCTGGTTAGTGCTGCGCTGGAGTACAGCCAAACGTCACCTGAACTTAGCTCTTCTGACTTTATTACCACTCCAGGCCATCCCTTCATAATGACAGTAGGCTGTGTGGCTGGTGATGAAGAATCCTATGAAGTGTTTAAGGAACTCTTTGATCCAGTTATTGAAGACAGGCATGGTGGCTACAAACCAACTGATCAGCACAAGACCGACCTGAATGCTGATAACCTGCAGGTATAAACTTCTCATCAATTACAGATTATTGGTCTGAGGACTGTGAAGTTGTTGGCAGCTGCTTAAACTGATTGCTCAGGCTCTGTCCCCCTCTTTCATGGAGCACAGGCACATGGGCTGTGAGTCTGGTGCAATCAGACTGAAGAGTTTGCTGCAGTAGGATGTCAGTGGTTGGGTCATGCTAAACACCTTCATTGTGTATTTCCATGAGCCGTGGGCTGTTGTAGTCAAGCCTAAGCAACACTGTCTTGGGAGTTCATGGACTGTCATAAAAATTAAAGACTTCCTGCTATCTGATCTTGGATCTTAAATATCAGCTGATGGTGTCACACTATAGAATAGAGGTTGTTGGGGCAAGTAGTAAGGATTTCTGCCTGTTCTATATATTTCAAATGTTATGTTAAACTCTAGGCATTTCTAATGCCATGTTGTGTGGCTTGCCATAGGTCATACTGACAATAAGAAGCTTTGGAGGACAGTAATGACTGTATTTTATTTGCAAGAGTAAACACCTACCTAAAGGAAGGTTCTGCCTTATGTTGATACCTCTAGTTTGTAGAGCTGAAGGCATGACAGAAGCCCAGACTGTAGTCTGGAATGGACATAAAACTGACGGTCTGGTGGTATCATTGTTTTCTAGGACTTAGTAGCTGTACCCTTGGCCTGAAAACAAGGGCTGTGTTACACAGATACTTGACCTAATGCTGAAGAAAGTAGTCCTGAAGTAAGACACTGGCTACCAGGCCAAGTAGTCCGTACTTCAGGTGTGAAGTGCATGTTGAATTGCATGGGAGCTGCATGTATTCAGGAGATGTATCTGGGAAAGAGGGTTGTACTCACTGGTTTCCTAATTTTGTAGGGAGGTGATGACCTGGATCCCAATTATGTGCTAAGTTCCCGTGTCAGAACTGGTAGAAGCATCCGTGGGTTCTGTCTTCCCCCGCACTGTAGTCGAGGAGAAAGACGGGCTATTGAGAAGCTCTCCGTTGAAGGTGAGAAGTGGGTTCATCAGGGAAATACTTCTGTCCCTTGCAGTTTGAAAATGGAGGCGGTTGGCAAAAGCCACCTCCCTGGAGACTTAGTTTGAACATGGAGCTTTTCCTGGAAAAGGCTCATTGTATTAGAGCTGCCTCAGCAGTGCAGCTTGTAGCTGAGAGCAAGAGCACATGTCAGAGGGAAGTTGGACTGCTTTAAGTTGACCTTCGCTGATCTCAAAAGCTCCTGTCTGTGTGTGGGGAAAGATTAGTTCATCAGGGCTCAAACCTGAAATGTAACAGGTATGTGGCAACTACAGGGCTTGAGTCATCAGTGTGCAGTATTTTGTGGCTGCTTTTAATTGACTTTCATTAATGCTCAGCTTGCTTAGAGGTGTAGTCTTGCTTGAAATCTGCAGGTGACTAGAGCAAGTCCTACTTTTCAGTGAAACTCTAAAGCTGGAAGATTTTTCTGTTGCCTTCCAGTGGCTTTAAGTGAAAAGATGATGATATGCTCAAGGTGCAGTTCTGGAGACTGAGAGTGTAGTTGTTCCAAAACCTCTCAAGGGCAGTGTAACAGTCCTTGACTAGAATAATACTGTTTGTTAAATTCATGACCTTGGTTCTCCTTGGAAGAAAGCAGTCCACTTGTACAGTTCAGCAGCAGTAATGATTCTATCCTGCATGTAAGGGAACAAAGGCTATTTGTAGAAGCCTGGAAGGTGCAGACAAATCATCTGATACTGCCTCAAGGTCTGCAATGCCACAAAGGCATTGCCATTGCAGATGAAAGCAAGGGAGAAACCAAACCCAGCAGATCAAACATTGCCATACTGTGTGTGGTCTATAAAGTGCTGAGAATGTCTAGCACCTTTGGTCCCATCTTGAAAGTGCCTTTCTCTTTCAGCTCTGGGTAGTCTGGAGGGTGATCTCAAGGGAAAGTACTATGCTCTGAGAAACATGACTGATGCAGAGCAGCAGCAACTGATTGATGACCACTTCTTGTTTGACAAGCCAGTTTCTCCTCTTCTGTTGGCATCTGGGATGGCAAGAGACTGGCCTGATGCCAGGGGTATCTGGTGAGTATTTCTAGAAGAAAGGAGTCAAATGATACCCCTGCAAAAAATCTTTCCCTTCTGGTGGTGACTTGTACTGTTGGGCTAAACAGCATCTTCTCAACTTGTATTACTGAATCTGGCGTGAAACTTATGTGGTGTCCTCTGGGGAAGTTGCAGCTTAACCAGCAGAATTCAGACAAGTGTTATTTTGCTGGTAGGAACAAGCCAGTTTGGCTAGCCTGGAACCAGAGCCTGCCTATCCAGCACAGGTTAGTGAAGCACCAGAGAAAAACTGAATCAGCTTATGAAAGTAGATTACTTCTAATGGAGTGGATGTACCATTACATTCAGCTCTTGTTCCAGGAGTTGAGAGTAACTTGTGGTACAGACTGTAGCAGTGTCTTAGCTCAGAGCTGATCCTGGATGCATAGTTACTCCCTTAGAGTCTCATCACTTCTGCTTGCAGAAACTCAGTGGCGCTGGACTAATATAACTTTACCTGTACTAGTGATGAGATTTCCCTCCTGTCCCAAGAGACTCTGTGACAGGAGTTGACTGATGCAGAGGTATGGGAAGGACTCTGCTTGTTAGATGTAGGTCACCTACATAAAACTCTTCATATCGAGAGCCCCTGCAGCACAATTAACTTGCTCCCTTGTAAGCTAAGGGCTAGGTTTTTATCAACAGGAATGCTCCAGTCTTATTACTGCAGCTGTTTCAGTACAACCCAGAGGAAGCACACTTTTTTTCTGTAGGTCACCTTTAAGATTGCATCATCTACCTGCAGATTGCCAGCACCAGATAGCACTGTCATCTGAGCATGACTAATCTACAGGCTTGAAGTGTAATGTCTTAGTGCTGTCTGCATAAATAACTTTCCTTGGGTACTAGCTAATTTTTGATCCTAATCAAGTTCAGAAAATACCAGCATGATAAATACTGGTGAGAGTACTTGCTGTCAGCTGCAAGCTAAGACAGGAGAGGCCCATTGACAGAGGTTTTTATAGAATCTCTGAAGAGCCCTGATCTAAAATTAATAGTGAAAATAAGATACAAGGTGCAGTTTAACAGAATCTGACAAAATTCTGGTAAAGCTTTGTTATATGTGGTCAAAGTGGTATGGTCATTACTGTACAGGGCTGCCCCACAGTCTGTACTGGTCACCCTTTTGCAAACTGCTGAGCAGATGAAATAGATTAAATTTGTAAAATGGGGCCACAAGTGAGCTAGGGGGATGAGGGCATTTTGGGGTTTGATACTGTAAGAGTAGCTAATGCCATGTCACTGCTTTAACCTGTTTATTCAATTCAAGCTACTTCTTGTGAAGGGCAGGGTAACAACTACCAGCTTAACTCAGGTCCTACATGGACAGAAGTAAGATCCATTTCTTTGATGAAGCAGCTAAGTGAGCCTATTGAAATGAAAGCTACAGTGATGAGCAGTTTGGTGCTGTCTTCAAAATGTGAGGTGGGAAAGATAAGTTGCTTGTTTTTTCTCCTAGGCACAATGACAACAAGACCTTCCTTGTTTGGGTCAATGAGGAGGATCACCTGAGAGTTATTTCCATGCAGAAAGGTGGCAACATGAAGGAAGTATTTAGCCGCTTCTGTACTGGGCTGACAAAGGTAAATGAATATTACCTGAGCTGGTACATGGTCCTCTGGTTAGAGCTGAAATGTGAACTTCTTCAAGCCCCTTATGGAGTCCTGCATGGTTGTTTCATAGCCTGGATCTCTGGAAACATCCTGATGAGGTCCAGAACTGTGATGGCTCCAAAATGCCTACACTGGCAAAAAACCTTGTCTCTGTGAAATCTAGGATACATCTCTGGTGTGGTGGCACCTTTATCCAAATGTCTAAAGTGTATTCTAAAGAAATCTTACATAGTTCTCTAAAGCATTGAGACACCTTGAGTGGGAGGAGAAGTTACTTGAATGAGGATGGAGAAAACTGGACTGAAGTTTCTAGGCTGGATGCTGTTGTCTGCTTCTAGTTTTGCTGTGATCTTCAGTTTTACCAGCCCCTCTCTTGATTCTAAGAGACAAGTCAGCTTGACATGAACGCAAATCAAACTTCCCAACAGATAGTGACATAAGAAGTGAAGCTTTTAAACTTGGCTTGTCTCACCACAAGGAGCAAGATTAAGGCCTTAAAAGCCCCTTGTTGGTGGCCTTTTTTTCCAAATGGAGGGGGCTTACGTGACTGAAATAGCTGTTCCAAGTGTTGTGCCTGTTGCTAGGTGACTGAAGCTGTAAAGGAGCACTAATGGATGTCCTACATCTTCCAGGCAGAGAACAATCTCTAAACATCCATTCTTTCTATTTATAGATAGAAAGTCTCTTCAAGGCCAAAAACTATGAGTTCATGTGGAATCCACACTTGGGCTACATCTTGACCTGCCCATCCAACCTTGGAACTGGTCTCCGTGCTGGTGTGCACATCAAGTTACCAAACCTTGGGAAACATGAGAAGTTTGGAGAAGTCCTCAAGAGGCTTAGGCTGCAGAAACGAGGCACAGGTGAGAGTTGATGCACTGACAGCTAAAGTCAGTCTGCACTAAGACACTATCTAATGCCTAGCTGCACCCAGAGCCATGCCTTTGCTTGTCAGTCCATCCAAAAAGTACCCTTGTAAAGCACGTGGAAAGAACAAAGCCTTAAAATCTTATATTGGGGGAGCTTGGGGATGCCAGTGCTCTGCTTCTACTGTGCTGTGTCTGGCTATCTGGTTATGTCCCATGTGTCATTCTGAGCACCAGATAAGGTGGACCTGCTGGCAGCTGTTCCCATAGTAAGGAGGGATGGGAATTCTGGTTTGGAAGATACCCACTGCAGCTATCTCTGACCACAGGTTAGATTGCTCACTGGTCAGAAGAGTAAAGAGCTGGCCTGGTGGCAAGCTCTGTAGTTCATGTTGGCAGTAACATGTGACTTTATCTGCCTGCATGTAAAAGGAGGCACCAGTGGCATCTTGCAGAGAATCATCTTGCTGTATCTCCACCTCCAGGTAGTGAGGGAAGAAAGGTAGACTCACCTGCTCTAGCTGTGGTCAGTGTTCTAACAAAGTCTCTTGCTGCAGGTGGTGTGGACACAGCTGCTGTTGGAGGAGTGTTTGATGTCTCCAATGCTGATCGTCTTGGCTTCTCTGAGGTGGAGCTGGTGCAGATGGTGGTGGATGGTGTGAAGCTTCTCACTGAAATGGAAAAACGCCTTGAAAAAGGCCAGTCTATTGATGACCTCATGCCAGCTCAGAAATAAAGCACTTTATTCTCATGCTTCCTAACTTATTGGATGAATAATAAAATGTCACTGCAATTCAAACCCTTGGGGTCAGAGCCCACTTAGTTACACTGTAGCGAAGTCTTCCATCCATCTGTGTTAGAGTTTATTTTTTTGATGGTTGAGATGTTGCTCAAAATTAAATAAACTATTGTTTGGCCTGACGTGTCTTAGATACGTTAACTGAATGTCTTTGAGATTTAAGTGACTTGGTTTTCATAGTTATGCTAGATGGGCTGGTTTTGTGTGCAAGCACATCTTCCTGGCTGTGCTGCTGCAGACCGCCTGAGTTGGAATGTTAAAGAAAAAGCTGAACCTTTAACTTGATTGTAGTTGCTGTAAATTTGAGAGCTAGTGTTAAACATGAGTCACTGCAAACATGCCCTACCTCCAAGGCTTTGACTTGTGCATCTGCTTCTGCCAACTGTAAACTGTCATTATCCTGAGTACAGCAAGCCAGGCTGGCTCCAGTGAGGGAGGGGAGCTGGGTGCTGAGAGCTGCTGTTCTCAGATGGTTCCTCCTGGGGCTACAGAGGATTGCTTTGAGGTCAGACTTCAGCCCATAGTATTACTGACCCTGAGCTAGTTTGTGGGGAGGGAGGAGATTATCTTCAGTCTCAAGCTGGCCTGAGAGATGGTGTAAACAACCACTTGCTCTTTTGAGACTAAGAAGTGAGGTGCAATCTAGATTGATTAAACCCATGCTTCTCTCTTAAGTGATGTCATTTCAGCCAGGGAAGAGGTGCAGGGTGGAAGCTGTCAGTTACAGGAAAATACTGCATAATTAGCTTTCTTCATCTGACTCTTGTAGGCCTGTGCACCAGTTATCCCATGAACCTAAAAATGAGCAGTATAGTCCATTAAAACATGCTAAGTTGGTTTTCTTTTCCTGAACTGGATCTGGCTTGTAAGCTCAGGCTCTTCTTTGGGTGTGAGCTTGGAATGTTGCATCAAGTAGGTCTGTTCTCCAGAATGGCTGTACATGTGTGCTTGCTCTGTGGAAGCATCACATTGCTAAACCTACAAGAGCAACATTTTCAAGAAGTATTGATAACTATGAGCATCACACCCTTAGAAACAGCAGCCTTTGCAGCTCACGCAGATGCACCTGCTCAACAGCTCTACCCACAGCTAAAACCCAGCTTTTGATAGAGGGAACGTGATAAAAGGTTGATGCAAAGCTCCATGGCATGTGGCTTTATATAGATTTGCATAGATAACTGAAGCTTTCTTTTGTAAAGGCTGTGATATTTCTGAGGCTGTGGTTGCAGGCTGTCACTTAGCTGAAGAGTTGACTCCAGCTGGAGTGAACCTAATTTAATTTTGGTGAGAAAAGGCTGAGTGAACATCTCTGATCAGATTTTTTTTCTTCTTTTAATACAGCTTTCTATGTGTTTCAAATTTAACTGGGTGAGGGAGAGGAGATCACGTGTCAGAGTGTTCTTCTGTGCTGGATGTCACTCCTGTATTTGAGTTAATCCGCACAGGGATTTTTCTGTATGAAGCTTATGAGAGCAGGGAAGAGAAAATGGTGCAAGAGGCAACCAGTTCTGTGTATTCTTTAGATTCCTCCCATGCTGTGCTTCATGCCACTGTTCACAGACGCTTGGCAAATAGCTGGTTTTGCTTCTTGTAATCAGAGAGTGTTCATTTAGTGGTGCCTCTCCTCAACACGGCATCGTTACTGCGCTCACAGCAATTACCTACTGAAAGGAGATGCCTGAAAACTTGTCTATTTTTTTCTAGCTATATCAGCTGGACTAATAAAAACATTTCTCTCTCTATGCATCTTGTTTCTCCTATGTTCTTGGCCCTTGGCAGCTGCTACATCTGTCTCCTTTTAGCCCCTGAGTCCCTGCAGTCTGAGGCAGTGCTTGTAGCTGGCTAAAAAAGCAGTGGTCAAAGCAACAAGCCCATCTTTAATGCTTGACTCCAACTAGAAAATACTTCCTTTTAATTGGTTTTTGCCACCCACTACCTTTGCTGTGTTCCCTCCTGTTGCTGCCGTGAGGAATAACACGACCCTGCTTTTGTTTCAGTTTGTACAAAGCAATTGAAAATATTCTGGAGAAAGAATGTGTCATGGCAAAAGGCTGGACACAGTGACCTACCCCAGCTGGGACTTGCTAAAAACCTCTGATCAAGAGAGAAATTAAACCTCCCACCCCTATGCCCTAAAAGCTTTGGTTTGGATCTTGGCATTACTCATGGTGCCCTGGGTGCCCATTGTGGATTGTGTGGAACAGCCACTCGCTTGTTCCTCAGGCACCCAAAGTGATGCCAGGTGATGCTGTTGGGCAGGGGTTCTTGGTCTTAAACCGAGAGGTGGGAGGTTGGTGGTTGCTGCTGTGCTTTGTGTAGGGGAACTGCAGTTAACAGTTGCTGACAGAGCCACCTGTGTCCTGTAGCTTTTGGGAAGGAGGTGTCTGGCTCATGCTCCTGTCACACCCTGTGGTGATGGCATCACTCCTCACCAGGCCTGGGGTGGTGCACGGGATCCAGTGGTGCTGGGGATGTGTTGGGGAGCAGAGGGGCTGGGAGTCCTTTGGGCCATCTCCAGGGTTTCCCATGGTGTTTCAGCTGAGCTCTTCCCACCTGCAGGTTGGGGAGCAGCGATGGTTGCTGCCGTCATGCTGCTCTGGGGCAGCTCCTCATTGCATTGCCCTCTTGGCTACTTGGGTGCTGCAAGACAGAGGCGTGCATCACTTCTATAATGTTTTCAAGGAGTCTTTCTGCTTGTCACTGTCTTTTCCTTCTGAAGGTTTCTGCTTCCCTCAGGGAGCAGCTGCCCAGCCCTGGCTGGCGTGCGGTGCCAGCACCAAGCAATGCCAGTACTCTTCCCTCTGAGCACACGTGGCACAGGCCGCATGCTGCCTGCTGGCACCCCAGGATCCCTGCTCAAGAAACCGAGCTGCTTGGGAAACCATTTACCTCTCGTGTTACAGTTACTGGCAGCAGAGTGCCCATAAACGCTCCTTATCCCATTTCCGTGCTCTCTACTGGAAAATGATTCATGGGCTCTCACCCGCTTGCGGGCTCAGCCACAGGAGGGGTGGTGGTAAAGCTCAGCGCCACGGCACCAACCCTGGGCTCCCTGCCATGGTGTGGGAGGCTCCCAGGCCTCAGGGAAGGGGTCGAGCTCCCCATATGCTCCCTTGTACCTTTGGCCAAGCGATGGGACAGAACAGCCTCTTCACGAGTGGGTCCGGGTGCGCCAGGGAGGCTCCTGCCTCCTGGATGAGGTGGCCAAACCATGTGCCTCCTCTCTCACAAAACCAAGGGATGGAGCAAGGTGGTTTTACCTGCTGGATGTCTGGTGAGAGCCCTGCCTGGGGCACAGGAGGCTCCTGCTCCAGTCCTGTCCTCTGCAGAGGATCCTTGTTTGACTCGTCTCGGCTCAGCTCCAACCACAGCCAAGGGCAGGGCAGTGCTTTCCTCCAGCTTTCCATTTCGCTCAGCATCCATTTCTAGGTCAAGAGGGAAAAGGAAGGTGCTATTGCCTAATGTCTCCAGCACCCACCTGGGAGGGTTTAGGCTCCAGCCTGTCCTCAGATGAGCACGATCATACTTTTACGCAACATGGAAAAGCTTGAGCAGAAGAATTTAAGTGACTTTTTTTTTTTTTCTCTCCACCCATTCACCCACACACACAAATGTGGTAGCATGGTAGGCAGGGCAGTCTTCTGAGGATGGAGACAGCATCACAGCCTTTTCATCTCCTGTTTGCTTTTCTTTTCCCCTGGGGAAGCAGCAGGCCGGCAGGCTCTTTTGGCTGCTACGTGGTCTTCTGGCTAGTCTGCCTTCCCACCTCTCCTAAAAAAAACATAGTTACAAAGCTGGAAATAGCCCGGGTGACCATTTCCTCCAGCCTTTCAGCAGCAGGACAGGGCACTTCCCCACCATCATAGGGCTTTGTAGGGTTTTATTCATCTCCCGTGCAGGGGGAGCCCAGCCCAAGTGATGGACAACACCCCCATAGCGTGAGATGCTGAAATGAGAGGCTAATCAGAACTGAGTGTCCTGCATTGCTTGACCCTCTTCCACTGTTTTTAACATGTCAGGATTTATTTTCTTACACAGAAATCAGGGGCACAAGCCCCTGACCACCTCCAGTGCAAGACACAGGCTGTGTACCCTGGACTCCCAGCCCACCAGCACCTCCCCGGCTGCCCAAGGTGTTGGTACATGAACCACTGTGCTGACCCCACCTTTTGAAAGACCATCTGGGTTTTTTTTTGGCCAAACACTACATAGAGTCAGGCTGAGTGCACCAGGTGAGAAGTCCTACCTTGCTACACCCACAGTGTGGGTCTAGTGATTAAATTGGCAGCGTGGGCTCAGCCTGTGATCGACAATTAACAGGGAAAACCTGCAGTATCAGACAGGGTAAAAATAAACAGAGAGATGCATCCAAACCTACCAAACATTTCTGTTTTTCTCCTCCAGCCAGTGAGTAAGACTGTGAGAAACCATTTGGATATCTGTCTATGTATTTTTATATATATATGCGTGTGTGTATATATATATATATATATATATATGAATTAAAATTTCAAAAGGCAAAATACCTCATGCTCAACACTCAAGAAGATGGGTAGAAAAATGTGAACATTGATGTTTTTAATGAATGTGAAAAGTTCAGCTAAAAATACAGAATGGGCAACCCTGAGCTTTCTATGATGCAATTTCAGAATAAAAGCAGAACTGAAGTTTAATTTGACAGAAAGACTTTGGCTTCTCCCTGTGTTTAGTGCAGGTGGGTGTGAAGTTTGGCTGCCCTCTGGTTGCTTTTTCCACATCCATTATTGATGACCATAGGGTGAAACAGAATAACCTGTGCTGAGGAGACCTTGGAAGTGTCAGCTTATATTTTTGCAGTGACTTACTGTGATGGTGTTTGATAATAGTACTCAAGCAAAGCTTTCCTGGATTACCTAGGAACGGGTGACACTTGAAAATAAGTGAATTAATTCACCTGAAACCCCATGTTCTTTAGCCAGGTCTGGCAGGGCAGTGAGCACTCTGAGGACAGGTTTGATGGAGTGCAAATAGTGTCTGTTTGCAGTTCAAATGCTGCTGCATGTCCAAACTGCAGAGAAGCTGGAGAGAAAACCAACAGCAGGTTCAGCTCTAGTGCCTGCTCTGCCCATGGGAGCTGATGGTGGCTGGGCACTGGCTTTGCCACCGAGGTGGTTTCTCCTGCTTCAGTGTCCAAGCTGGCCTGGGACAGGCTGGAGGCAGCAGGATGCAAAGGAGATGGCTCTGGGGCATGAGTGGTGAAGTCATTTCAGGCAGGAAAACTGGTGTTTCACTAAGCCCACAGAAACTGGACGACCTCCCTCCATGCTGTGGTGAAATCCCCTGAAGCATTGTTCATCACTGCTTGGGATGACAATGTTCCTGGGCTGCTGGGCACTGCCAGGAAACTGGCAGAGCCATCTGGTGTGGTGGTCTGATCCAGAGGCTGTGTCCAGATGGGCAGGAGAGGAGAGGTCTCCAGTGGGAGTGGACACCAGGAGGGCTGTGGAAGCATGCTGCTCCATGAGTGGTCTGTCTTCAGCAAAGGGCATTGGGATACCATTGTCTTGGATTGTTGCTGTAACAACTGCCGAGTTGGGACTTGTATGGTAAGAGATGGCTCCAGAAATACTTGTGGGAATATGCATGAGAAGAGGATTGCGATGAACAGGAGCACTCATGGCCTCAGAGTGCCAACTATTTGCCATGGGACAGTGATGGCTGACTTTTTTTTTCCCTTTAATAAGCCATTGTTTTAAGGGAGAACATTGCTGAGCATCTTGAGGATGCTCTTTGCCCCAGAGCTGGAATGTGCCTTACTTTCTTCCCTCTGACTCTCAGATGTTTCCCCTTTCTCCCTGCTCGGCCAAGGGGACATGCTGCTGCCAGCACCCCTTCCCCTCCTCTGTCTGGTGGGTGGCACAGGATGCTCTCTGCTCCCATCAAGGGGTGGCTCGTGGGGCCCCAGCAGTGACCCAAACCTTGCACTTGCCTAGAGGGTGGGAAGGGCCATAAGAAATGGCTCCATTTTTTCCTACTGCTGAGAGCTTGGGGAGAGGATTGATGGTTTCTTACAGCTGTCCTGGAGGCTGAAGGAAAGCTGAGGAGGGAATGCAAGGCCAGGCATGCATGGACACGTGTGCAGGGGCTGCAGTATGTCCAGCTGCCCCTGTGCTCAGATTCTGTGTCCACCAGGTGCTTGGGCAACTCCCTTTCTGCCTGTGGCCCTCCGGAGGCGGATCCCCAGCCCAACTAGCTCTCACAACATCCCAGAATGCCCATGCTTCCCAATTCCCTCAGCTCTTTGTGAAGCCCTATCCCAGCAGCAGGAGGTTAGTGCTGGGGATGGGTGCACCTTCCCACTGTCCCAAAGAGTTGTCCCCTGGCCAGTATCCCTGACCACTGGTGACCATACAGGTGGTTTCTCACTGCAGGGCATCCCTTGACTGCATTAAATGGAAGAGAGTCAAGTCGATGGTCACCTCTGGGACGGGAGGCAGCAGGGTCTGCACCAGCCAGCTCTGGGCAGGGCTGTGTGAGAGGCACCTCGTGCAGCTGCTGCTGTGAATCCATACCTCTTGCAGCAGCTGAACTGACCACTGGCCATCCCACTGCTCTGACTCATTCCGTGGGGGGCTGTGAAGTGGGGCAGGGCCAAGGGCTCACCTGGGCACAAGGCTGAGTCAGCAAGCAGGGAGTGACCAGCCCAGAGCCACCAGTGGTATGTTTTCTGTGTTCTGTTGGCATGGGGGGCTGGTTACTGGGTATGTCAGAGGGGAAGGGTCCCTGTGGCAGCATGGGGCTCTGCTCTGGTTCATGTGCCTCACATCCTGGCAGTAACCTACATTTTGGACAAAATCAGGCCCCAGACCCATTGGGAATCATCAGTCTGGCCCCAGGGGCCACCCTTAGAGCATCCAGGCTCTCTCCCCACTTGCAGTCACAGATACTCAGCAGCATCTCATGCTGATGGTCACTTGTGACAGGATTGCACATTTTGGGATGCAGCTCTGGGCCGCTTCCCACTGTTGGAAAGGTGCCATGACCCTCTCCTCTCCTGGGGGGACGAGGATGTTTCCAGGGGCGAGCACCCCTCCTGCAGCCCCTTTCTGCTCCCCTGGAAATGCCTTTGATTTGACTCGGGTGGCCCTGCTGCTGGGGCATGACATCCCAGAACATGCTTTAAAAGCAGACTGAAGTTGTATTTTGTTTTTCCTCACAAGGAATGAAGGACTGGCCCCAGAGCAGTATTTATGAGAAATGACACCAAGCAGTGGGTCAGCTGAAGAGGCAGATGGCCAGGGTATCTTCCAAATACTTTTATATAATCAGTGTCAAAGCCAGCAATGACATGTCTTTGTGGATAGTGTACGTACTCATTCAGCACTGACTTTCCTGGCGTACCTGTACACACCCCTACTCTTCTGAGATAATTTCCATTGTCATTGATGTGGCCACACTGAGATTTTTTTCATACAGCTTAGTTCAAGAGTGAAGCCTCCACCAAGATCAACCCCTCTGGAGAGTCATCATCTTGTATAGAAATTAAGTGCCCACCTGATACGCCTTTCAGCTCAGTTTATTCACTTCAGTTAAAGCCAGCCCTGAGCAGGGACAACCAAAACCACAGATTAGATTACCTAGAAGAGATTTGGAATAAACACATCAAAAAGACATGGAGAAACAGTGAAATACATTTATAAATCCAAGAGCTATTTGAGGCTGAATAGGCATGGGAACACTTATTAAAAAGACTCATAAAACTAGGAAGTGAGGTAAAACACTTTAAAAAAAAATAAATAAGATACTAAAAAACATCTTCCAGTGGCTACCAGTGAAGGGAGGGGGGGAACACTGTTGTTTGCCAGTGCTCAGTCCCATGACACTTCCAAACACAAACCTCCACCATTAAACTTTATTAATCCTCCCTTCTGATTTCTGTGTGGGTCATTTAGCATTACTTAATACTGAGCTTGGGGGAAAACCTAACAAGCCAACCACTAATCTTTGAACTTGGCATAATTCTCTCTTTGCTATTTCCCAACATGTTCTGTCTTGTCCTTCCACCCCAGTGAGAAATCCCCGGGGTGCTGGCAGAGGGAACTGGACGGCGGCAGCGATCCGGCCACGGCTCACACCGGCACTCAGGACATGGTGGCCATGGCTGAGGGGCTGCAGTGTCCAAATGAGCTGCTGTGGAAAGTATTTTGGGACTGAGAAAGGGTAACCTGTGGTGAGAGACTATTGCCAAGCCACACTAGGACTGGGGTCTGTGTAACACAAGAAAATAAGACATTAAGATGCAGTGGCACTTACATTCTGCACAAAGTGTGAGGCTAAAGTATGTTTTACAAGCAGATGAAAGCTTGACAGCATTTTCTCTCCTTTGCAAGGTAGAAAAGCCTCTTGCCACACCACTAGGTGAGGGGACACAATGCTGACCCAGGTGAAGGAAACCTCTAGGGCTGGGCTTTGGGGCCATCAACAACAGTGAAACCCTAAAGTCTGGCTTGAAAAAGAAAACAAGATTGCTCCTTCAGCTTATGCCAGCCTTGGTGCTGACTATACTTTGTGCTTCTGTGATGTTGCATTTGTCAAAGCATCATTCAGGCTTTTAACTGGCCCTTGGAGAGAATCATTAGCCCCATTTCATGGTGGGAGGAAGCTGCTTTGCTGAGGCTGGTGACAAGGTGGCCAAGGTGGCTCTTGGACATGATCCTCTGCTCACCCTCTTCAGAGGTGAGAATTAACTTGGTCACTCTTCTTCAGATGAAACATATCAAAAAGGCAAAAGATTTTGGTTTGAGATGCAGGATCCTCCCTTTACCTGAGTGTCTCTCTCATGTACAAACTCACTAACAGCACTGGGCGACGATTTCAACCAAGTATTTTTGTCCCAAATAGCTGGATTTTATTTATGCCCCTTTTGGTCTGTTCCTTCCTCATGATTAAAAAGAAACAACAACAAAAGTAAAAATAAAGTACAAAGGTCTCAAGAGAGCTCAACCTTTCATCTCCCTGCTGCCTTTCCTGCAGAAATAGAAAATCCTGCAGAATTTCTCTTGGGAATGGAAAAGACTGTAACAAGCACATTATTGGAGGTGAAGAGCCTTGTGGTCCACTTGCAGTTGGAGACCCTGGTCCCTCCCACAGGTCACCTGCACCAGTGTGGGGAGGACTAAAGGGGACATCACCTTCCAACTCAGCTCAGGAGAGACCCCTGTGCCAAGCCAAGTGCTGGCAGCAATAACACCCTGCAACAGATGTGGCCAAATCCTGGTCTGCAGCCCCTGGACTAATTTTTTTCAGGTGCTGGGCTTTGTCCTCCAAGTTTTGGTCATTTTGGGGTGTGGGCCTCCTTGTCCTCTGCACTCTGGGGTGTTGGTGGTGGCAGGATGGGGCTTTGCTGCCCCAGGAAGGCTCGGAGGGCTTGGGAGGCATCAAGAATAGTTGCGCAGAGCAGGGACCACAGCAAGGGTCCAACCAAAGAAGACCCAATAAGGAACAGGGGGAAAAGCAGGCAAAAGCTGGAGAGAAATCTTGCAGGGTGAGAGCGAGGTCAGAAAGCCAAGGCCAGAGCTGAGCTGCCCTGGCAGGCTGTGTTCCCTCGTTCTCATGGAAACAGGAGTGATGCCCTCCAGCCTGGCTGTTTTCTCAGTTTATTTTTAAGGCAGCTCCTGTTCACGCAGAGGAACATTCCGGCAGCCCCTTCCCAGGGAGGAGCAGGGCAGTGCTGCGGGCAGAGGAGGGGGAGCTGCCCCCGTACTGGGTGAGCCCTATCTAATCAGGGCCATGCTGGAGCCCCATAAATGGCAGTGCCACAAGCCCCGGCCCTGCGTGCCGAGGAGGCTCTGGCAAGCCCTGGGTAACTCCTGTGTCTGCTGTAGGTCAAAGTCACAGTCCCTTGAGGCCCGGAGTGTGAGCTGGTATCTTTTGACTTCCCCTCTACACAGAGCAGGAGAAGAATCTTCTAAATAAAAAGCCTCCCTTGGTCCATGCGCAGGGAACAGCTGCCTTTCGTGCAGCTGGGTCGAGCAAGAGACTTCCAAATCAGGGCATGCCAGCCCTGCTGCGGCCCTTGCGCTGCCTGCCTGTGAGCACTGAGTGGGGAGCGCTCTTTTCTCCCTGTGCTGCGAATGGGTGCCTGTCTGCTCCTATTAAAGGATATTGTTTAATCTCCAGCTGGGCTGATGCTCAGGCAGGCTGGAAGCTGCAGCCCAGCAGAAATCCTTGGCAAGTCTAGTTAGGACATCAGGCCTGTTTTGGGATGCTCGTGTTTTTGTGAAGGATGCAGATCTGAAAGAGAGCAGGGTGTTGCTGGTTGAGCCAGCAGAGTTGATGGGTGCCAGGAGCTGAATCCCCATCCCACTGCATGTGTGCTGCATCCACAGGGCAGCGTCCCCTGCCCTGCCCTGGGACAGACCCACACTGGTGTGGGCTTGCAACACCTGCGATGCTCTGTGAGCCTGAATGTCACTCTGCAGGTCACAAGAATGCAGGTCAGGAGAGGGGAAAGTGACAGCAACCCCTTGCGATCCTCCAGGACAACCTCCACCACAGGGGTGACAGGTCAGGTGAGCACCCACCAGCCCTGAGGATCAGACACCAGGGGACTGCTCTACATACAGTGAGTGGGGTCATAGCACATCAGCGCCCAGACCATCCATCTGCAGTCCACAGAGCCAGGGCCACAAAAAGTTACTGCAATTACTGATCTGTTTTAAACCCCAGATGGTCTCTACTGTCACCTGAGTCCACCAAGCTGAACGGGGCCAAACCTGACATGATGTTTCCTGCAAAGTATTTGGGTTTTTGGTGCTCTGTCCACCCCACTGAGGTTCAGCTTGGCCCAGGGTTTCACAAAAGCTGCAGGTGATGTTGTCTGGGAGCAGTGAGAGGGGACAAGAGCTGCCTTGCTTTTCCTGCATGCACACCAAGGCACTGAGCTTTGCCTTTAGTTCAGGCACTGCCAGCTCTGGCCACCAGTACACTGAGCCACCTCCACCCCTCCTGTCTTCTCCTCCTCTCAGCTCCCCAAAGGCAAGGAGGGATGCAGGCTCATTACAGGAACAAACAACTTTTTCCACGGAAACAGATTCCTGGTTCAGCCAATGTGTTGTCTTTGTGTTGTTTGATCCCACCTATGCTGATTGCCACTGTTGTTATTATTTCCATAACTATTTTTCCTCCAGCCTTCTGGCATGTTCTGGCTCTGAGAATCCATTACTTCAGCCCTGCCCACTCCCAGGGCTCTGAGGCTTCAAAAGGTGTCTGACAGACCTGTCTTTCCTGGTGACAAGTGCTTCTTCCTTTGGATTCTCCAGGGACAATGTCTGCAGCACGTCACAGGTTGGGAGGAGCTGCCCAAGAGAGCGGGACATGGCCCTGGCCATGGCAGGAGAGATGAAGTCCTGGCAGCCAGCCTGGGAACAGCTTGAGCTTGAGCAGGAAGGGAAAGGGTGATGGTCCTGCCTAGCACAGAATCAGAGCGGGCTTTGCTTCTTTGCCAAGGGAGAAAACATTTATTGAATTCGAGCACATGATGGTGTAAACAAGAGCTTAGATTTTTATGGATTGCTTCAGGCTAAGGGACTCGCAAACCAGGTTGCTTCTTCCCTCAGTAGTGTCAGTAGATGGTCACAGTTATCCATACAGGGAGACTTCAGCATGCATCCCCCAGCTCCCTCCCTGGGACATGCACAGGACATCTCTGGTCCAGCTGATGCAGGTGGCCACACTTTGGCCATAGCCCTTTTCATTGCCTTCTAACAGACATCAGCTCCTTACAGTGAGGATCCAAGAGACTTTCTGGCTCCCCAGAGACATCACTGGCTGACCATCTGAGTTGACTGAATATTTATGACCTCCAGGAAGGTCAGCAGCAGCTTGGACACAGGACAAATAACCACAGGGCTCAGGTATTGTGCATCCTCCTAGTTCTTTGCTGAGCCTTATGACTATAAAACAAGATTGAAGGTCCTCCTAGCATACCATGAACCCCTTTCTCTTCCCTTCTCCATGGGAGATCTCAGGAAAGTTCTCTCAGCATTGTAAAAAAATTGTTGCTTCACTTTGCCAAGAAGAAAATTTGGGATGTTCTCAAACTACTCCACTTACATCTACCAACAGAGAGCTTTTGTTGTCCTACACTTCAGCCTACCCCCACTCATCGCAGCGGCCAGAAAGAGATCTAACTTGAGGCTTGGGAAAGTCTGACTCCTATTCTTCCTGCCTTGTGACTGACACTTGCACAAGCTACACCACTCCCCCTGTGTGAGATCAGGACCTTTCCTTCCTCTTTCACACAGAGGCCACTCTCAGCCACACGGAATGTCAGCAGAAGAACATCCAGCCAGCCAAAGGAGAAGTTGGTCTAGCAACTAAACAAGAAACCAGGGCTAAGAAGTGTCCTGGCCCCAACCCAACCTGGACTCAGACCAGAACAGAGAAATGAAACCAGCCGAGACAGGAAGGGACTTTTTGCTATGATTAGACAGAGTTTTGTCCCTCACTCTCCAGCTCACCTCTGCTCTGCCTTAAAGGGTAAGACAGCAGCAGACCAGGGTGCTCTTCTGTGGAAAACCACCTCTAGAGAAGGATATACCAGGGGGTGATTTTATTTCTTGTGGGTACTCCCCCCTACCTGTGAGGCCAGGCCCTTGCTGTAGGCAGGCAGCAGTGGCCTCTGTGACCACGCACTGATGTCCCTGTTAGAAGCAACTGGGAGCACGAACAAGTGACTGTCCTAAAAACTGACCCAATCCTCCGGCAGCACCCGGGAGAAGCATGCCAAGGGAAGGAGCTGCTGCTACTCCCTTTTCAAATGCATTGACTTATTTCACCTGCTTGAAAATAGAAGCTGAGATCAGATCACTCCAGCCTTTCCTCCTCTAGACTCTTCTCCACTTCTGCTCAGTCTCCTGCTTCAGGACATGGCCTAGTTAGGGACCCCCATCACCCACAAAGACAGATTTTAGTACCTTTTCCTGAATCTCAGCACACTCCAGGATATTCCACACAGCAGCTGGTGAGTGGGATTGCTGGCAGGCCTTTTTGTCTCCAATGGCATCAAGGCTGAGCAAGGCTGTGTTTTAGACCCTACTGGGTTTAACGCCTCATTTCCTTTGCAGTCCACCCCAGAAACACGAGGAGAGGAGGCTCTTCAGGCTCAACAGCAAATTGTGCAGCACCACACAAGCACTGGCAGCCATGGACTGAAGAACTGGTTTGGGAGCCCAGATTTGCTGGTGACTGCAGACTCTTTGCACACACACTGATTTCTGAACGGGCACAAGCTGCTCATCAGAGCATCAGAGAGCTGGTGGAGGTCCTCCCAAGCTGCACAGAGAGGGTGTATGAGCTGAAGAAGCTGCTTATAGAACCACAAAGTAGTTTGGGTTGGAAGGCAATTTAGAGATCACCCAATTCCAACCTCCCTACCATAGGCAGGGACACCTTCCAGCAGTCCAGGTTGCTCAAAGCCCCATCCAACATGGCCTTGAGCAGTTCCAGGGACAGAGCATCCACAAATTGTTAGGGCAACCTTTTCCAAGGGCAATCTGCTTTTATGCCTCAGCCCTTTGCTGTTGCACCAGAAGCCAGGCTGGAGGGTGCTCTGCAGGCAGGCTGGGTGTCAGGCACCCCTCTGAGAAGAGACTAAGGTTTAGTTCTCAGCTTGAATGTTGTACCAGCCTGGGTAGTCACCATCAAGGCTGGGAGTGCCTCCACTTCTGTGCTGCACTTCCACACCCTACAGCCTGGCTGCAAGGCATCCACAAAATCCTCTAGCAGAGCCAGTGTAAGGGGTGCAATCAGCATAACCACAAATTTCAATGCACTGCCATGCTGATCCAAAGCTTTACTGCCAGGTTTTTGGTTTTTCATTTAGTAGCATGTCTATCTTTGGTTCAGTCCAAATTTAGGACTTGTTTTCATCCCCTGCCTTCCCTGAACTCTGCTGCTGGATCAATGAAACCCAGCTTTGCAATGAAATGTGGAACACTACCACTTCCAAGACAGAAAACTGGGAAAAGGCACCATCTGAGTGACAAAAAAAGGCAAGGATGAAACATTCTTTATTCTCACATGTTGTCGGACGACAGAAGGGAAGGGTAAGGTAGAAGTAACAGTAAGTTAATGAGAAATGCTGGATGCTGGTTAAATAAACAGCATGTGTCCCCATAAACCTTGGCTCTCATCCCTCTGCTTTATTTTTATCCTTGACAAACGCTTTTGTCCCTGCCTTTACTTTCACTGCTTTGCAAAGGTGGTTCCACATTTCCCCCCTTCTTCAGCAGAATTAACCAGATACCAGACAACTTTTTCCCCTCACTATTTTACATCATGCAGCGCCACCCTGGCAGACCAAGCTCATGGTGTCAGAGGTAGAAAGAAAATTGGAGAAGAGTCTTTGCTATTTTAAGTTACCCAAGCTAATAGGTGCACAAACCAGAGCTCAGCTCCCCCTTTATGCACAGGAGAATTCATCCCTATTCCGCCACCCTGAGTGCAGCTCTGAGCTCCTTAAAGTGGCCTTTTAAGGGTCAGGTCCCTGCTGCGAAATGTCACAGGGGTGGGGCTGGTTTCTCAGAGCAAAAGCCACACTGTGTGAGCACTTGGGCTCAGTCTGTCCTCCCTGTAGCTGGGGAACCTGCATGGCAGACAGGTTGGAGACGAACTTCCCTGCTTGTCCCCTGAAAACAGAGCTCAGAGGGGGAACAGGCCTCTCCCTGGAGCCCGTGTGGGCTTCAGCTTCACCTCAAGAGCTGTTTGGGAAATGCTGTGCTGAGCCCCAGACTCAAACCCACACAAGCCAGGTGGCATTTGAGATGCTGCTCACCGAGCTTCTCTTCTGCTGCTGGAAAGCTCCCACCATTGCTCCCTTTTCACCTTTTCACCCTTTGCAATACTCCTTTGGATGTCTCGGGCTACAGAGGAGGAAGATGGGTGTGGTTTCCTACAGCAACACGGCCAGCACAAGCTTTTCCTTCTTCCTGAAGAGCCACAGTGACAGGACAGCCCTGTCCCTGTCCATCAGCAGAGCCCATGCAGCCCCTTGCTGGGGTGTCCTGTCCATGTACACGTTGCCAATCACTGTGCATCCCTCACAAGTGAAGAGCATTCTGGTGAGGGGTTTGATTCTCTAAGGAGAGGCCTGGAAAACACCCAGGAACTGAAGTAATTCTGAGCTGGTGACTCTTCCTCCTATTGTAGGGACTGCTCTAAATTCAACCATTCATTACAGCCGTGACCTTACTTGAGCTGAACTGTCCTCCAGGGCTGAAGATTCACTTCAGCAACTGAATGCTAAATAGATCCCATTGCACTTGCCATTCAGCATGAAGATGCTTCAGCAGCCCAAGAGTACTTGCACTCTTTCCCAAGCTGGAAGGGCACTCACAGATCTGGTCTGGAGAGCCTCCTGGAGCTCTGACACCCAGGAGATCACAAAAAGGGACTGTCCCTTGAAGCGAGACTGAGCTCCAAGTCCTCAGCCAGAAGGGTTCAGCCAAGGCTTGTCTCTGGAGATAAGGAAAAAGCAACAAGTTTCAGAAGCCAGGAATAAAGAGGTTCATCAAAGGGTCAGTTAGATAAAACCACTAAATTATATTTGACCCAACCAATTTGCTCTGGTGGCTGCTCCCAGATTGGCGAGGAGGAACAGAACCTCCCAAGCAGCAGAGCTCTGATTTTGCTTTTCCCACCAGCATCACACATGGAGTGGTAAGTGAGCCCCACCGCAACCAACGCTGCAGGCATTGCCTTGGGAGGCTCAGGAAAAGGCACAGCAGCAGCAGGAGGAGGGGATGAGAGACAGGGCTCCTCCACAGAAAAAAAACTTAAGGAGCCTGAGATCAACCGAAATAAACAGCTCCTCCATTTCCACTCACCAAATCCAAACACCCCAGTGATAAATAGTAGTACCAAGCAACATTAATTCCCCAACAGCGAAACTTGGACTATGACAAAAGTGAAAGCCAGGGCAAAATATGTAATTTGAAAAAAAAAAAACCCTGAGCAAATAAGGAAGTTTCACTTCTTTCCTTTTTGAAGCATAAATGACATGATTTTTTGAAGAATAAAACAGACTGCAGGCATGGAAAATGCCAGGCATAAGGCTTTGGAGAGCTACTAATACAGTGGAATATAAATGGCAAGCGATCCCAGATTATTTCAGAAAAGGCTGGCTGCACTTTACAGCCTTGATTAGACCGATGAACAGCAAAATAGCTTCAGTAATTAAATTTCCAAACAGGAAAAGAAAGACTTTTTACTTGTAAAATGAGCAACAGATGAATTTCAATATTCAACATGACTTTTGCCCTTCTCAGCAGAAAAGCATGCTGCCCGACATGGTCCTTTCCTAGGAAAGGAGACCGAACAAAGATTGACAAAGAAGTGGAAAAGGGTCTTGCAGCCCTACAGGTTTTCCATGGCAAAGGTAAAGCCCAGTGAAACTACGCCTCAGCTCCAAAAGCATCAAAACCAAATGGAAAATTAAACGTAGCACTGGAGTATATTTCAAGCAGAAAAACACACATCTCCCATCAATACCTCGTGGCCCATCTTCCTCCCTAATGTTTTTAAATTGAAGTTGCCCGAGCGGATGGTAGGACTGATAACCGATGGGAAATCGATGCATGGAGTGAGGGATCCCTGGAGCTCTTCTCTAACAATACTGCAAATCAACCCCAACCAGAGCTGTTTCTGCATTTGGGAGACATCCTGTGGCCACTGCAGACACTGCAGCTCGCCTTGTCTCACATCCACCCATTCCATCCCATCCAACCCTGGTCCTGCCAGGCGGTTTCCAGTGTTTCCCACACCACCAGCCCCTGCTCCTGCTCCGCGTGTGAAAGCACTTCATTTCATGACTTTTGGCTGTGTAAGCTGGAGGGGAGAAACAATTCCATGCTTAGAGACTTTGCTGTTTGTTGCTGGATACAGCACCCACGCTGAGATGAGGTCTTGGGAAAAGACACCTCCAGGCAAATGATTGAAAACTCTGATTTTAACACCAGCAGCATTTTACTTTTGGATTTTGCATCCCCGTATGTTTCAACAGAATTCTTTTCATGGTATTTTGTTATCTGATTTTATTCACCTAATACATTCAGTGTGATCAGCAACTGCAAGGAAACACAAACTGCAGGAATATTTTGGTTTTATGCCCTGAATTTTGTAAGGACGTTAAGCGAAACCATAAGGGTATTAATGGAATGAGAACTGCAACATTTCTATGGTTCGAAATTCCATGCTGTGGTTCCCACAGCAACCATAACCACGGCCACTCCGCACGGATTTTACATCTGAATACAGGTGCTCAACACATAAGCAACAACCAAGCAAAAGCATTTTTTCCCCCTGCAATAAACATCTTGCCTGCCAAGTCACAGCTACTACAAGGTATCTAATGGCACTTGCAGGTGAAGGCGAACTCCCAACAACTGACAATTAATGCCCTGAACTTGCCTTCTGTGCACAGATATTGACAGGATTCACAGTGGTGGTATGGACACCCTTACGTTTTCAGTTATTGCTGGAACAAGAGCCCACTGTTTGTACTGAAGGTTAAAACACTCTTAGAAGGCTAAAAGTTCAGGGTCTTTCAAATCCCTTCGCCTCACAGACCGAGCCGTTTCAGCTTCAGAAGCACTGAGTGGTGAAGAGACTGCTCCTCCATGGTTTTGCTCATTTGATCCAGCCCCTTTGCTTGGAGGCAGCAGCTGGTGGTGCACTAAGAGACTGGCAGAAACAGGAGCATGAAAACCATGAACTTCTATCACCAAGTTTACTAGTTAGCCTCTTTCTGCTCTTGTTACCAGTAGGAGCACACACAGAGAGAGCAATTACTGTACCCACCTTGCTCTTTGGCTTTTTCTAAGCGTTTACTGCTGCTGTAATGCAGAACTCTGACACGCTTGGGTATGAAGGAGCTGAACTTCTAAAAAATTCTTATTAATTGCACCAGGTTGGGCTTTTCCCAAAGCTCACACCCGTTCCTGCTGGGTAAGTTTATTCTCTGAAGCAATGGAGTAATGGTCAGTGGTGAAATCAGTGAAACAACTCACTGCTACTGGAGGGAGGAACTCCAGTCAAAGGTGGAATTTTCACAGCCACACTTCATCAGGATGTCAGATCAGGGGTTTAATTGGCAGCACCAGTGATATGTAATAACATGAGCCTGCCTTCACTGGAAAGCTCCAGGGCTTTTCTAAGAAAATGTACAGAAATGAGATTGTACGGACAGTTGCAAGTCTACATGTTTAAAATTAAATGTTAATTTACAGTAGTATCAGCTTTCCAAAACTGTATTTATTCTGAAAGATTTGCAATGTAAATTGGAAACCAAAAATTGTACATTAGTATGATCGCCCCAGACAGCAGAAATACCATCTACTACTGATATTCTCTAAATATTTAACTATTTAGTTACTAAGAAAAGATGTGGTCTTGGATAGGTGATAACAGTGAGAAATACCCAACAGCCCACCCCTGAAATGCAGTGACATCAGTTCCCAGCGGCCTCTGCCCCTGCCCATGCCCAGGGAGGTACCTGAGCCCTTCAGGAACAGAGGCCACCCTGACTAAGCAGGTCTGAAGTCAAAGCAGCCGTGTACGAAATGCTGCTCCAGACCAGGGCTTACAGAGAAAATGGCTCTGCGTTGGCTGCAGTCCTAATTGAATTGCAATCCACAACATGGTCTATGACACAGCAGCTGTGGGAAATACTGATTAAAAGGCTCTACACATTATCCCAAGAGGGCCACGTACAGCTGAGCTTTTAACTGAACTGGAGAGATTCTCTATTTAAATTCCAGATTTGCTTTGCTACAGTCTTTCAATGTGATCAGAAGGATTCCTGAACTAGCACTTCCTTTCTGCAACATAAACATATGGATACTAATTTCAGATTTTTTTTCTAAATAATCTAATTACCTTGACATGAAATGCTGTAATTAAAAAAAAAAAAAAACCAACCAAAAAAACCCCACGGTATCTCACTGTATTTTATCTTGAAACCTCACTGTAATACAAGGGAAGGTTAACCTTACCCAAATTTGTACTAAAATCCTTGAACCCACAAAGGCTGGACCAGATGCTGTAGTCTGAAGAGAAGTAGCGTGCAAACACTCAGACGAGCAGGACTAGCTGTTCTCTAGCCTACCTCTCTCTACCTCTTCTCAACATGGTCGAGGACCTCAGACCTTGTGGAGAGGTCAAACAGAATGAAGTGTTTTCGAAATCCTAAGTAAAGGGAAGGTTTGCATGAGAAAAAGTCTATCTCTACTTGTTTGTTCCTGCTCCATGTTCAGATATTTATTTTATGTCTGCACATTTAAACAGTATTATTTAATGCAGTAGACCCCCACATCTCAAACTCTAAGACATTTTTCTCTGCCAGACCCAGCAATCAAGAGACATCTTCAGAACTGGGCGACACTGGTTTCAGTCACAACACTTGGACCACACATTCCAGGACACCAGTCATGTCATTATGGAAAAACACTTCTTGGTTGCTACTCACATGTCTCAAAACATCCAGGGCTTGCTGCTACCTCCTCGCCACACAATGACCTCTGATTATTTTTAAAACTTGCCTCTGAAGGAGAGAAAAAGCAGCTGTGGTTCTGCAGAATCCTATCAGCAGCAACACCTGCAAACCTACACAGATTTCCAAGGAATACAAAGAGGTAAAAGGCCTGTGTTTGGGAAGAAGTTCATCTTTGGTTTGGACAGCTGAAGAAAGCAGTTTTCCTTCCCAGGCAACTCCCAGAGGCTTGAACACCAAGCATGCAGTGTGCTAAAGAAACAAGGGTATATTCTTGCATCTCGGTAATTTTACAAGGCATTTGGGAAGGAAGCTGTTAAAAATCTGATTATAAGTAAATTTTTTAATACCTCAAATAAAAATTTACTCTGAAAGAACCTTCTCAGAAGACTTAAAAAAACCCCCCAAAAACGAAGTACAAACTTTAAATATCCAAAGAATGATACTGGTGCACTTTTTTCAGAAACACTTAAATACTTAACAGGTGAAGTAGGAAGAGAGTATTTCAGAAAACATTTAATATGAAACCTTTTGGAACTTCCACCGAATACAGATTTACATCATTTATCAGAACACTTTTTCAGTTCAGACAACAAAGTGCACTGCCGGGTGAAAAAAATACATTTGGAGGAGTGATTCAAATGTAGGAAGTGAAAGGGTAGGTGACCATTCACCTGAGAAAGTACAATGACTGCCCTGAAATGTCTTATTGCTATTACAAAATGGAGTTTTCATGGAAAAAACCATACTGAGCAGCACAGGCACGGGCAGAGCACTGAAAGCCAACTGAACTCCGGTAGCACCTGGAGTTCCCAAGCCATGGCATGATACAGAATATACAGAGAATAAAATGTAAATCCAGGAATATTTACTACACTTAACAACTATGATTACCCTTTAAACTAGCATAATCAATATCAATGCTTAGGGGGAAAGAGGGGGGAAGTCTGCTGCCTTCACAGACTACAGATCACAAGAACTAACTCGCAAAATATTAAGGACTTTGCATTTTCACCTCGGGTCAAATCTGAACTGTATTACTATGAGTAACTATTAGCTCACTGCAAATTTAAAATGCAAATTTAGGCTCCAGTTTAAAGCACATGTTAAGTACATGCTTAAGTGCTTCACTGAAATATAACCACAAAACATTAACACAAAAAGTCAAGTAGATAATGAAGGATATTATCTACACAAGTCCTCGATGAAATAAACCGAGTATCAGTAGGAAACAATGCATGAAGAAATCTCTTCATTCTAAAAAGCAAAATCAGATGCGGTTCACTGCAGTGATGGTTAAAAAGTGGGGACTATCCCAGAGCAGCTTCATGTCCCACCGAAAGCTAGTTGGCCATCAGAGGGTTCATCAAGGGTGAGTTTCCACACTGCACATTAACACAGAGGACAGCGGATTCTCTCAGCAGCAGGAGTCAGAGACACGACTGGCACAGAGCCATCAAAAGCAACACAACCGGAGCTAAGGGGAAGCACGCTGGAAGGGAGTTGCAAGGAGAAGTTTTAACTGCTACTGCCTGTGGCTGCAGTTCAGCAAGTTGGGGCATTTCAACACAGGGAGATCAGTCGCCAATTTGATTCCCACTTTTGGGTTTCAATACTGTGTGTGCCCAGGACGAAGGGATGGCACTGCCCTACCTGCAGTGAGACCTCAGAGTGACACCGACTGGGATGTGGCAGCTTGCAGTGAAGTCTGACCTAGTCTAAGGCGGAAAACTTGCTCTGGAAGAGAGTCACTAGTCAGCAATTAGCACCTCCTTTTAGACAGCCCCATTCCCTAGAGGAACGGTGGAACAACAGAGAAGTGTTCTCAGCTGCAATCAATATCCATAAGCCAAAAGGACAAAGATACAATTTTAGTGGTTTAGCAAAAGCAGAAGAACGGAAGCATTTACCCAAATAAATGCACGAATTAGCTACATTATTAAAATTTGATTCAGACTTAAATAATAAATAGATGGGCAAAATATAATGCAAGACTTACTCAGTAAAAGTGAATTTTTAATAATCTCATGAGATCTACTTAGAAAACAGGACTAATAATGTTCACAACCGTAAATTCAAACCCTTCACACACTTTTTTTTCCTTAACACAGCAGTGAACTGTAAACCTGCATTTACTGGTTATCGCTTCAGTCAGTTTAAATATTACCTCAAGTGATTCCTCCTTGGCCACTTCAATTTTTAGCACCAAAATTAGCCCAAAAAGAGGTACTGGTACAGCTCGATGTTGTAAATGAATGTTTACATAGAATAGTTTATATATTACACACATACTGTACATTCACACATCCACACAAACAGGAGGCATATTTAAATGAATATATTCTGTGTTTCAATTTGTTGTCAAAGAGCAATGGAAATAAAGCAGAAGGGGGAATATTTTACATAGTAGGCAACTTTAATGCTGTAGTGCACTTATAAAAAAGTCCAACTCTCCCTCCCAGCTCAGCAGCTTTTTTTTTTTTATAATATCACTATTCAGAAGGATGCAGAAGTTATTGCCTAAATGTTATTCTATACATTTCCATCGGAATTCTCAAAAACACTTGAAATTGCTAACTAATTTACAACTTAACTATTTTTCTTGTTACAGCTTTAACTCATTGGCAATTTTGGAAGCAATGTTTTTGAAAGCTATGGATGTTCCCGATATCCGCTTAAAGCGAACTCCGTTCAGGGACAGTCTTGGCAGTTTACACACCTCCATCTCCCACTGTACAAGATTTTCTGCATGCCCATCTCCATGGACACAGAAAAGCAAGAAACGCTCTCTTTGTTCATAGTCACAATTATTGGCATCCAGGACCTTTCGTATTTCCCTCATCATGTCATTGGGATCCATGGAGCTGGTAGTTTTCATGCTCCAGGTAAAACGCAGCGACCGAGGCTTGGCTTCCTTGTTCTCATCCTTCTGATCCACAGCTACATTGCGGCTGAAAGACAGGAATTTATGAGTTAGCAGGGCCAGCCACTTTCCCCATGGGTCACATCAGTGAAGCAAACTAACACTCAGCACACACTACTGGTATTAGAGCAGCATCTGGAGGCTCCAGCCACAAGCCAAGCCCCGCTTTCCCAGCTGCTGTACACACACAGTCAGGGTAAAGCATGAGCTGCTGGGGCTGAAACGAAGGTATGGCACAATGTGTGACACAACTGGAAGTCACTGGGTTCAGAAGCATAAGGGGAATGAGCTTCTGGAGGGAGAGCTACATGCATCACCTGCAACTTGATTTTAAGGCAGGTTCTGCTCAAAACCCTATTCTCAGGCCATGTGGACAGCTGAAACACCAGCTCTGTGCTAGAAGTTTCTGGAACATTGAAATAGCAGCCACTTGTGACAAAAGGGTGCTCAGGGAGTGCCAGTCCATGTCAGGTGCTCACTTAGACACAACAGAGCGAGAGCCCTTGCAGGAAAGTGCTGGGGGTTCCTCTGCACCTCCTCCTGTGCAGCAGGTTGGAGATCAAGCACTGGGAGAACCCATGGTCCCACAGTAGATGGCTGGAAGCAGCAGGAAGGACAGCAGGACCAGGGTCACCCACCTGCTGTCCCAGCATCAACATGCACCCCCAGATCTGGGCTGGTTCAGTTATACTCTGGCCTTCCTGTGCTGGTGTGTTTGAGATGATCCCTAGAGACACTGCAGGACACTGGGGGTACCTTTCAACAGGGAGGAGACGCTTCATCTTAAGTGGGTCAGTAATTTGCCAAATACCAACGACTGACAGAGGTAAAGTGATGAAGTCTTTTGTGGCTACAAGCTCTGCAGTGAAGTGCTCTGAGGCTGATGTGCAGGAAGGAGAGTTGAAGTCATTATTACACAACTCCTTGATAGTTTGCAAAGACAGTGAATAAGAGAGTTACCATTACTGACACAGTTTTAAGGGATAAAGCACAAAATACTGAGCCTGTGTTTCCAAAGTCTGCAACTTCATTTGTTTTTTAAATAAAAAGGCATTTCCTTTGGTAAGGATAAGTAAAGTTACACTGGACAAAGGAAAGAAATGTTCCAGAAATTTCTAGTTTGCAAGCATTCTTCTACTTTAATTAAAATCAGTGGTCACAAAGCTGAAGAATAAGGAACTACATCTGGACCTCCAGGGAAAAAAATACAGATTTGCTTTGTGAATATTTGTACACTGTCAGCTGCCTCTTCAAATTTAGTTAAATACATTGATTGTCATACTTAATTATTTCCTGAAAACAGCTAACCTAACTGACCCCAAAACACGTAGTTTAAGTCTCATGTTGAGCCTCCAAGTACAAGCTGCTCTTTAAAATAGTTGGCAATGAATTTCTGGTTACAAAATGTTTTTCTTCTACTACATGAAGCAGGCAATCATGAAAAAGTTAAATAAAAGGTGATAACAAGGCCACAACTAAATAAACATATTTCTTAAAGATAACCTATTTCATAATTTCCCTTCTATTAAAAGACTTCCAGTGACTTGGAGAGTCATAGGACTATGCTGTCAAATCCAGCTATGTGATTTGCCAGATGTTATAAAATTCATCAAGCAAGTTAAAGAGTATTTTGTTTGAAGGTTTTAATTTATTCAGGCTGTAGGGGGCCAGGGAAAAAAACAACTTTTATTCAATGCTGATTTTATTTTTGAAAGCTTTTTCTGCTTGAAAACAGTTGGCAAAAGCAGCACAAATTTGATAATTTTTTGATATGCTGATTTTGGATGAAGAGTATAACATGAAAAATATTTAATTATCTGTGATTTTGGAGATGAGAAATATCTTACCACCTTACAGTGGTTATTGCACACATTTGCAGCCTCACTACTAGAGACCACTTATCTACACATCTACATGACAACAGCAAATTACAATGACTAATATGCAAAAAAAAAAAAAAAAAAAAAAAAAAAAACCACAACCCAACAAACCCCCAAAAAAACCACCCAAAACCCACACACAGGAAAAGGCAACAGGAAAGATGAAAGTTTAGAACCAAGTCAGTCAGTGCTTTAATAGCTGTTTTGCAGACAGAAATGCTTCTTTGTTTAGTTTCAATGACTTGCACAAAACAAAAGCTGCTGCCTGAAGCCACTATGCCATATAATCAAGGGGAGAAAGGTTCAAACTCACCTAAGTAACATTTTAAACAAAAATTTTACCCTCACCTTGAGCCCTCAAATCTCCCGTTCCTCTCATATTCAGTCGGGAGCCTCAATGAAAAGAATGCAGAAGCAAAAGGAAGTGGGAAAGAGAAGACAAATCTTACACTACAACATACAATATCTGAGTAGTTGCTAAAAGATACCGCAATCATACCAAAGGTGTGTTAAAATACAAATTAACAAAGATGTAAAGAACTTTGTATGTTAGGCCAAACTCAGAATATAACATATTGTCAAATCAAATGGAAGTCTATAAACTAATTTTTAAAATGACCACAACTAATTTTAACAGTATATGTTTATATATTAAATCTGTAGAACTGAATAAAGCTGAAGTTCTAAAAGCAGAAAATGTGAAAGTAAAGTTACAAAGCTTACTAAAATTACTACATTACTTAATAACTCCTAAGAGAGAGATAAGTCCCAATTATTTTTATACTGATGATATTTAGTAGTTTTATCTGGGAATAAAATATATATTTGGAAAAAACCCCAAAACCCACCCTGTTTACAGACAAGTCTGATCACCCTGTGTATTTGCATGCATATCAGATCTGACGTGTTTAAACAATATCAAAATATTTTAATGCAAAAAGAGATGCATATACATTTTAACAAAAATTCAAGAGGTAAATCCAAGATTTCTCAAGTTGTGATAAGTCCATCCTATTAATTCCCACACTGATGCATCTTCCACACCCAAGAGCAAGGTTAAGCCTTCTGTCTTCTTGCATTGCTTAAAGCTACATTGCAGATCACTACCAATTTTAAAGGCCCAGGATCAAGAAGAATTGAGGGGAAAGTTATCTTCCTCTCTCTTCCCATTACTGCAGTAGCATGGTTACACACATCAGCATTAATTCTGCTCAGAGGGATGCTGCCCATACAATGTTCTTATCAAGACTATCTAGGTACGTGGCTTCCCTGAATAATGTAAATTATTACGGCAGTTTGGCTGACAGGTGTCTAGGGACAGGAACGTAAGACTGTAAGCTTATTTTTTGATGCACAGTGGTATTTATATCAGGGTGTGTGGGGTGCTATAAGGCTTAATTTCATCCTTTCCTTCCTTTTGAGGGCTGTGGTGAGGGATCAGCCCTGTAAGCTGACTCTGGCAGTCCGTCACAAGGGACCAGGTGCTGTGCTGGCACTGAGAGGGGCACGGTGGCAGCACTTGCTGCATGGGCCACGGAGCCAGCTCAAATTCAAATTTACATGATATTGCAATGCAACTGCAGCTAATGAAGTGGAAAGTCACTCAGCTACAAGCTGCTTGTCACAGCAGCAGCATATGATCAGAAACCAGCTCTCTGAGGTACTGCACAGGTGCCACATGCAAAAAAGGGTATGGCAAAAACGAGAAGAAAACAATTTAAAGTCCTTGACTAATTCCAGCACTTAAAAGGAGGCAGCTATGGTAGTTATTTCCATGGGAAGGTGGAAAAACATTTTTCATGTCTGTATACCCACAAAGTCATTCTCTACTGCAAGTCTGTAGGACCGAAAAAAGGGTGGGTAGGTAGGAAGGGACCATCACATGTACCAACTGAATAGACCCACACTTTTCAAATTACCGTTCTGCTGGGCAAGGCAACCAAGATAGAAAACACTCAACTGAAAAATTCAGCATACTTGAACTTTAAAGAGCCTACTGTGTTCCTACGAAGTGGCAGATGGCAGCTTTAAGAGCTGCAAACATTTATGAATTTTCAGGGGTGTTTTTTTGTGTTTTGGTTTGAAACTTGCCAAAGGTTGTAGAAAATGGGAGAACAACCAGTCTTCCCAACAATGAACAGTCTTACTGTTACTGGAATCTGTCCAGCAAAGTCTGTAAGGAACAATCCCTAAGCATGTTCTGACACCCTTTTCAGGGCGAAATGAAGCCAAACTGTTCAGTTTGTAAACCACTGTACTCAAATCTAAGAAAGGTCATTATTTATAACATACCTGCCACTCTGAAATAATAAACACCCTTTCATTGAAGCCCCTCAGAAAACCCCTTACTTTGGTCAGTTTTTCCATGCATCAGTGTTCCATTCATTAAGCAAGATCAACTGCGTTCAGTGACACGCGCCCTCAAATAGGAGCTCTGGATGATGCCAAGCTTTGGGGAGCTGTGACAGTTTCTCCTTCCTTCATGATAGACACAGTTACAGTCCAGTTCTGCAGCCCAGCACTGGTGCTTTGGGAACAGTCACTGACTGTACTGCCAGTATTGTTTCCCTGGGTAAGTCAGATGCAGTCCCAAGGCCTCCTCACTTCTAATACAATCTTCACTTCTGTGCTCGTTTGTGTTCTAAATTTTCTGCTTTTGCTTGTGTTTTTACATAAATTGATTTTATGGACCAAGAGGCATCTTGATCTTGAGAATTGAACAAACACATATGCAAGTTATGTTCTCATCTGTCATGCAATACCTACATATTATCTCCCTCATGGTTTGAGAAAGGCTTTCACAAATCAGACTGTCTCAACACATCTGTCCTGAGTTATGGTGTGTTTCCTGTTCTTTACATCTTTGTATACTCAGTTTTAAAAATCCAAATAAACACAAAGAAAACTGTCAAAGAAAAACCAACAAAAAGTGCAAGATGATAAATTAAGATCATTTTGTGGAAATGGAGGAATGATGCTGCAATAAAATTCAGAACATTGAGTCACTTTTGTTGTCAGAAAAAAAGTTACACTTCCACAATATGCAGATTGGCAAGGACAGCGCATAGTACAAGATAAACATACATACATATATGTGTGTGTATATATATATATGTATCTGTGTACTGAGTACAATACTAAAATTCAGTAATTTAACAAGAAGCGACTGATTATCTACTTTTATTCAGCTCCCTAGAATTGATGTTGTGGTATTATGTATACATGCTACTGGGTAACACTAGTTTTTTCAGTACCAAATGCAGTGATTCATAGTATATACAGCAAGAAGAAATTGGCAAAATCCCCAAAACTTTCAGTTTTTGTACCTGCATACAGATCAGGTATGGAGGGACACCATGCCCACTTAAAACAGGATTTAAAAAGCACAGTCTGGTCCTGTGTAGGTGGTGTAAGACTTAGCAAATCTCTTCTTCAAAGACATTTTTGTGGAAGCTGCAGCAGCTATTTCCATAATGGTCTAAGACTCCTGGCCTCCCGTCAAAAGAATTTTTTTTTTTTAATTATCTAAAAATTACCTGTAGTCTCAAATTTGAACAGTAACCTTTCAGTTTTAACACTGTACTTGTATTAGCACTTCCCATCTTTCTTCAGAGCAGCAGTGTAACAAACTTCAAGGCATCCAGAAATTGCAGAGATCACAGCCCTTTGTTTTAAAAGCCATGTGACTACAGAGAGAGAGACAAAAGCTCCCTCTAATAAAGTGGTCTGCACTGCACAGCTCATGATGCTGTTAAAAACCATTGCCACTGCTCAGTTTCATCTCTACGCTGTGTTGGACAGTTTCTTTCCTTAACTAACAGTTGTTGCACGTTTGTTTTCCCAAGTCAGCTGTGACAATGCCAACCTACCCAACCAACACTGGATTTAAACATGGTCATGCTTGGAAAGGCACTGATTATTATTTCCATGGCATAGAATTTACTCATTTAATCAGACAGCCTCAGACTGTACATAACCAATCCAAATTTAGGCAGCATTTTGCATACCTCAGGCCTCCCTAATCGAAGTATTTCCTTGACAAAGGTAGAATTAGAAGTCACATGCATAACTCTGCATTTTGAAACTTTAAACAGATGTCTGATTTTTGGCCCCATCTCCCTGGTTTTGATCAGTAGTAGGAAACTGGAAGTACCACCCTTTAAGACGCTCCAAGATATGATACAACTAAATAGGCTATTACAAAGTTCTACTGGAAAATTTACCTGAACACCAAAATTGTTTAACTGTCTTTCATGAATCATAATGGATTAACAACACATATAGCAGCTTGATTCATTCCCAGATTGCAAAACTAAATTAAATCCTTTGGGCCTGAAACATGATTCAGACTTTTTAGCTTTTCCCTTTTGTTAATAAATTTGCATAAACATTGTACTTTTTGTACAATTCACTTCAGCAAATGCATCCCATTTTAAAACAAACACACAGCCACTGCACCTTCATTCGATCTCCACACAAAACTGTTCAATTCACAACTCTGCTCAGTTTGCTTTCTGTATCAGCTGCAGACAATACTCCAATCTTTTTTCTTAAATATAATAAAGAGATATTGTAAATTTAACATCACTTACCTGCATTTGGTTGTAACCTTATGTTTTGTTTATACTTTCATCATTGTTATCAAACACCTCATTCTTCAAACATAAGCATGCTAAGTGTATTAGTACAGAGAACAGAATTACTTTGGCACTACCAACTCTATCAAAGAAAGAAGAATTCACAAGGCATGCTTAGCATCTTGTTATACAGGTGCCACAGATTCTTAAGTATCATCATGAGTTAATGGATTTATTCTATGCTTTCCTCTGAAGAAAGAAAGTATTTAGTTCTCAGCAGGAAGTTTAGTTTTCAGAAAACCAAGGCTAGAAAAGCCAAATCTGTTGTTAATTGCAGGAGCCACTTTTTTTTTTTTAAATATAAATAAATCCTACCTTTTGATAAACCTGAATGACATGTTTCTAAAAGAAATTAAGCCAAAATAATGATTAACAAAAAATGTTGTACAACATAAATTGAAATAGGCATTTAGAGTGAAGCATGCAAAAAGATCTCATTTTAAATGCACAATTAAATTACACTTCAATACATTCTCAGATTAGGCAGATGATTTAGGGTCTGAAGAGTCAAACTCTTGGCACTGCTATTTCCAAATTTTTCAGGGAAATATGTCACCAGTACTTGTTATGAATTAAAATATGTACTGGTGTCAAAATACAACTCAAAATCGGCAAGGTCACATAAAAATATGTTTAGATTTTCTTCATATATTTCCCATAGAAAGCAAAAATCAGTAACTCAACTATATCTTGAGTATCTTCAGAGTTAGTTTTCTTCCTTCCCTCATAACCTCAGGTCAGCCATGTTGTGTCAAAAACTGCCTTAAATATTTAGCTAATTTAGTGGCACAAGCTGTAACAATTGCCTGCACTCAGATATAAGTAGCTCATAATAAAAATAATTCTGCTTCCCCATAGAGAAGGACAGAATAAACTAACAAGTTTTATTGCTTTAACAAATTCTTTAAGGAGCAGAAACAGAACCCTGTCCTTTGATGGCAGTATACACCTCCTTAGTAGTTTGTACAGCCCCAAGTAAAACAGAGTCCCAGCTGGAGGAGGTCCTCCAAGTGCAGACTAACCATCTGTAACAGTGCTATTGTGTTACAACTGCATGTTATTTAATCAAGTCCAGATGGAATTTAAACTGCAGTCAAAAGTCATGGGGAAAAACTTCTTCAAGAAAACCACACTGCACTGCAAAAGTTGAAACTCGGAGGCAATGATAGAAGTTCAAATGCTGCCTAAACAACTGAGTGAAAAGTTTGCATGTTCACAGTTTGAGTGTCCACATTTGGAACGTCAAATGGAAAATTAAGTATGGATATTACAAACAAAACTACAGAAAGAATGAAGTACCAAAAGGATGTGTCTGATTAAGACTGGACTTGATATAAAGCAGATGACTTAAGTCTTAAAAAGTATTCAAATTAAACATCTATCTCTCTCAGCAGAAAAAGAAGCGGGAAAAAAACCCCAAACCCAATTTCCTATAGCACAGTATTTCCCAGGGAAGTGATACTCGGCAGAGAACTGAGCAGATTAAAGCATTTACTAAACTGTCATGTTTTTGTTTTTCACAGAAACAACTCCTACATTTTCAAAGAAATTCATTCTCTAAATTGAAATCAGTCATTTGTGAAAAACTGGAGTTTGGCTTAGCATTACTGTAGGAATGGGAGACTACAAAGAGGATACTGAGAGGGAGGTATCTATAGTAATAAAACAGATAGTAAAGAAATGGCTTGGTGCTGATGTGATGTAAGCCTAAACCAAAAGCTAGCAGGCCAAGATGAGACGGGTATTGCCCAAAAAACTTCACATGATGATGAGGGTACAAAATCCTGGCAATTACCTTGAAGCAAAGGTAAACAAGCCTTCACTTCTGCAAACGTAAGTTGTAGATATCAGAGTGGTCTGAAGTATGTGGTATGTGAACTCACAGGTTTAACACAAAAGCTAGGCTTTGGCTAGACCAAAACACCTTCACACCAAAACCAGAATCTGCACAGGAACTAAAGGACAACATAGGAATACGTTTTCAAGGTTTGACCAGACTCCTGTCTAGACTGAAACCCTAGTACTGCCAAGAGATGTTTTGTCTCCTGCCCCTGCCCTTTCACCTGCTATATTTCTATTTGTGTGTTGCCAGTAAGGTTATTCTGGAAACACTGACAGAGTAAGTGACTGGGAAATACAACCTGAGCTTCTAATGCTACGTTAAACATGGAGATTGGGACCCTTAGTTTATGCGTCTACTGACAGACCACACAGTCAGCGAGCAGCTTTTCAACTGAGCTGAAATATTTCATCTCTGCAACACTCTTGACATGAGGTTGAAGAGCACAGAAGGAACAACACAGACCAAATTGTTTTAAACCCATTTGACTCAGCTGCTAAAAACAAATGGCTTCGGTAACCAAAAAAGAACTACGAAAAAATCATAAGTGCTTAAAATCATTTTAAGTTGCAGAAATTAAGCCATTAATCAGAGAATGTGGGCAAAACCACCTAAGTAATGAGCTACTAGGTATTTCTACTATAAAAACAAACAAGAAAAAAAAGAGGAAATGTTGCATTGCTGTTTTAAGAGGCTTACCTTCTTGTCAGCTTTGAAGTTAGTTTAGTAAATAGATTAGTGGAACCCCTGGTTCGAGTCTGTGAGAGTGGCGTTGCCTCGTGGGACAGGCTGGGGGAGGCGGGTGGCCCGTTGTAGGTGGCGGTGCGGCGCTCTCGGAGCTGGCCGTGGAACGTGCTCCGACTGGCCGTTCCTCTGGGGAAACGAATACGATCAGGTGTGGTTGCACTGCTAATGCTGTGAGTTGAAGCAACGGGAGTTCTTTGATCGGGAATGGTGCTAGAGCGGAAAACAAACAAAAAAAACCAACAATGCTAGAACTTCCTTACAGAAGCACTATGGTTCAGCAGGAAACACAAAACACTACGTTCTACAGTAAAGCATAAGCAGACACTTTTATGTAGGCCAGGGTTGGAAATACCAACATTATTACAGCACTGTATGGAATCAAAACTTGTAAGAAGTTAGGATTAAAAGGCTGCCGAAACAGAAACCTACATAGGCAGAAAAGTGCAAACAGGAGTATCCTGGAAAAGACCAGATCAACTACACATATGATGTTTCACTGAGAAGACTGATAAAAGGACAGACCAGTAAAGTTTCCTCCCAGGAAAGAGAAGCAATAGGTAACTTTAATGTCTCTCCCTCCACATTCTATACATACATCTTTGAAAATCTTGCTAATTTGAAAGCATCCTACGCAAAATTCTCTACAAGCAAACCGCTCCAAGTAGTGAAGTCCTTCAGGATACAGTTTAAGTCTCCCACAAACTTTGACAATAGGGAATGTCCAATACTCCTAACAATAGGAAAAAAATTAAGGTTCACTATTGCAGGATTATGTCACAGACAGCCTGACACACCACAAGACAAATGTAAACAAGACTAAAAAAAAATGAGGAAACACACACCTTGTGGGCAATATATACTAGAACAATCTAGGACTAAAATTCCACAGCACAAAGTTAAGAAGCAGTGGGTATAAGTTAGTTTCACAACGATTTCAGGTTCTTACATAGGCCTGAAGTTATCTGCGCCATTGTCTATTGGAGGCAACATCATCTTCGTGTGCACAGAGGCTGACATGGACATCGACTTCTGATGTCGCAGCCGAACACTGGAGAAGGATGTAGTACAAACTGAAGCAGGGCTAGCTGCGTAAGCGAACATTTCTGTCAGGCTGCGAGGGGGTTTGGGTTCAGGCAGAGGCAGAAAGAAGAGCATGATGGACCAACAACAAACTACTGCATAGAAAAAAAAAAAGCAAACTTTTCCTTCTATTAACTGATTTATCAGAACACGAACTCTAACAGCCCTCTTCTATGTAAACAGCAGTAACTACCCTACACTTCCCTTAAAAAGCATCTTTACTATAGCACTTGACATCTACGAAGTGACCGTGCTCTTACCATTAGCATTAGTTTGCAGTGATACCTTCCTTGATGTACAGAACCCGAGTAACTCCGAATTCTGTGCCAAAGCACCAGGATAAAGCACTGATGTAACTTGTACTGGTCTTAACAGTAAACAATGCATTAAAACCCCCACCAAACACACTTTCCAAAAGACTGATGTTAGCTCCATTACTGCCGTGAAATCCTTTGTTTTCAGAATGTATCCGCATGAAAAAGAAATTAGTATAAGTCGGGCAAGCTGTCAGATCTACATCTGATAACTGCGCGACTTCAGAGGGACAACTGAAACCAAAAATATAATAATCTTTAACAACTCTGGAGAGGCCAAACAGAAAAGGCTACTAGTAATTATCAACCTGAACATGTAGTAGGCAGCGAATACACCTGGTGCTCCCTGAAGAAAGAGATATGACTGCTGAAGAGCACCTCTTATCATTTGGCCACAAACATTAAATTTTCCAAATTACCATTCAGGCTTTGAAGGAAAATATATAGCACTGTCTTAGCCAGTAAGCTGCCAGCTGTACAACATGTTAAAAGAGGAACATGAAATATTTTTCTTTCTTCAGGCCAAAATAATCTTTGCAGTCTTCACATTATCTAGTAATGATAAGGACAGGAGAAAAGTGAGAGGTCACAAGATGTTTTGGGCCTTTCAGTCTACACCATCATATGTCATTCATCCGAAGTTTGTTTTAAAAGTAAGTCAATAGTAATTCAGAAACACTGCTTCAAGTTAAGACTCAGTAATTGTCAGTGACTGTTTCATGACACTGCATGTTCCCTTCCAAGTTAATTCATGATTACACGCACTAAATCTCAAGTCACGTTATCTAATTGTGGTATGTCAGACTTTGGAGAGGCAGATGCTAGTCCAGCTACAAGTGTCAGCTGACCCACTTCTCAGGCTTAGCTCTCAAGGCACTGGTACAAAACACCACACGGCTCAGACTTCTGAACGGCTGACTACAATGGTTAGCAAAATATACTTGGTTTTGGTTTGGTTTTAACTTTTCAGGACCTAGAAAACTTCATCTGAGTCACGCATGCTTCTTTTTACAATGCTGAATCCAACAGGATGCCAACTACAAGCACTATTTACAATGAAGCCTTCAACACAGCCCAGCATTTAAATTACCCCAGGGTATTAAGAAATTGTAAAAAAATGTTCATCTCAAAACTAATACCCTGAAGTCAAGTAATCCCCAAGTAATTGGTCACTAGCCTCTCAAGAACTTCTAGCTCCTTTCCTCTCCATTTGCTGCAAAAGATAAAAAAGAAAGAATCTAGTCTTACAACACATTAGATCTGAGTTTTATTTAGTCACCTGCTCCCAAAGATGTGACACCTAAAGGTATCAGAAAGGGACCAGAGCACATGTTAAAATATTTATATCTTTTCCTCTGATGCTTTTCTAGAAATCAGCTTCCTTGGATTATCAGCCTGGGAACACAGGAACAGCGAGCTAACAATCACCAATTAGTGCCAGGGCTTATTAAAAATCTGAAGCTGTTGTAAATCATTTGTGTTACAAACGATTTAATGCAATTGCCTATCATTATGAAGAGTGTTTCATGAGTCCCCAAGTGCGTTAATTAATGCTCAGCTTTGGAGGAAAGCCAACAGAATCATCTCCAGCAGAATGACTGTGTCAGCCACACAATGTGTTAAAGTAGAGATGTGAGACTTAAAAACTCGTTCCTTCTACCAGTCTGGCATAGGGTCTTCAAGACTACTTTCTCCAACATCAAATCCATTAGCTGACTATCAACTCTTCAAAGTTTTCATTCTTTCAGAAATAGCGCCTTCTCAGAACTCAATGCGCAAGATAAAAACAGAACAAGCAACATTTTAACACTTCCTTCACAGAAAAAACAGAGACTTTAAATATGTGTATCTTGCCTTTTAGGGTACGTCTCTCAAGTTTT
The DNA here is from genome assembly GCA_013396735.1 of Grallaria varia. Lineage (NCBI taxonomy): Eukaryota > Metazoa > Chordata > Aves > Passeriformes > Formicariidae > Grallaria > Grallaria varia. The sequence goes on from VWZG01002136.1 coordinate 254,406, forward strand.
GACTGGGTCACAGTCAGTATCTGATTGGCTATGGAAAATCTAAAATCCAATTTGTAACAAATCATTTATAGGAATTACTCCTGCCTGCAACATTTTCCACCAATAGACATTTCAAAAGCACAGAAATAATTTTTAACGAAACCTTGGATTTGTACAAAGCCCAGGTTCTACTTCAGATCTTGCTTCACAGAAGAAAAAAAGAACAAGTTTCTAAAGTTAGTTTCTGCCAAGTTGAGAGTATTGTAACATTAGAGATTCATTCTGGACAGCCAGTCCCATCAAGAGCCATGTTGCTTTAGACTGCATTAAAGGTCTCTCCATTTCATGTGACCAGTCAATACTTCACCCAGTTACAGCAACAAAATATAGTCAGACATAAATTCTGAGTTCTGTGCCAAATCACAGTAATTCTGAAATTGTGCCAAAATGAACATGCAGTTTAGTACCGAAGCATTTCAGACAATGACCAGTTTCCAACTGTAATACAATTAGCAATGTATTCTCATTAACTTTTCTCTTTTTAACCCTCTATAAAGAGTAATGAATGTAGTAATCAAACATACATGATAAAAGCCAGAAAGATTTTTCTACCTGACAATGAATATATAAAAAAGCTTATATGTATAAATTCAGGCATTTCAAATGACCAAAAGAAGGCTAATTTGTAGGAAAAGCAAATGATGTTTAAATATCATATTGACATTAAAAGGCAAATTACACAAGGAGAACAGTTAAGGATATAAAATACTACTGATAGAATTGCCAAGTGCTACCCGATGTTAACTTTGAGATTAATGTCCATATGTGACAAACCAGAAAGACATCAGTTTTCTGAGAAACTCAAACTTAGGAAATAAGCATTCAAAAGACAGCTCTTTATGAGTATGAAGTTACTCCTAAATTAAGGAGACATCTGAATCTCAAGCATTCATAGTAAACAGTACCTAGTAAATTTTAAAAAAAATGTAATAAAGAAATTGTAGACAAGACACTGTAAAGATATTAGTTCAAGGATGAACAAAAATTATATTAAACCAGGACATCAAGTAATAAAAAATTATCAAAACTGTTTTGGACAGAAAGATTCATTTTTCAAAGAGCATTTGCAAAGAAAAAAGCTATTACCACATCAAATCAAAGAAAGGATGGTGAACTTTAATCTAAACAAAGTTGGTAACATTAACAAGGAGTAACCAATGAAGGCTGAGACAGACACTAAGAGACAGTACCAAATAGCTGTGCTGCACTTCACAAGACAGTTGACTGCTGGCCAATTAGACTTTTGGCAGTCTTCAAACTTATACTTGACTTTTTCCTTAATCACTTTCCGTTTGCAGAAAGCTAGGAGGAAGAGACAGGGTCAAAATCATGTTCTGTATCCCTAGGCTCCAAGAATCAAACGGGAGACAGACAGACTTTCCATTCAACATCACAACTTGGCCACTCTTCCTTATAAACTGCCAAAAGGAGGGGCGGAAATTTTGTGCAAAAAATGGCAGATTTTTCACCAACTTCCTAGGTTAGAAAATAGGTATTTTCTTCCCACCCTTTACAAAACTTCGTAATACTAGAAAGGAGTGGAGAAAATTGGGAAGAGTAGGAGAGGGGTACATGTTCCTCCAAGCATTAAGTACCAGCTATCTGGGCACCCTCTTGGCAAGAGTCAACTACTTAATTGTTACCAGCTTCTGACAACAGCAAAATTCTGAGATGACTGGTTGGAACTTAAAATACCTATGCCAGCCAGGAAATTTGGTGGTATTCTTCCTAACTGTCACTCTATACCTAATGTCTACATTCACTACTGTATTATTTCTGACAGCTCTTCTCAGCCTTCACAGGATGGCAGTAGAAGGGACTATGGTGCCAAACACGAAGTGGTTAACTCCAATTCCATTGCATGCTCTAGTCAGTCTTTCATTCAGTAAAGTAAGAAGAAACTTGTTATTTTTCTGACTGTTTTCACTCAGAATACAGAGACAGTTGTTTCTCTCGTCAAGATGAGTTCTGTAAATACTGGGAAGGAATTAGATTACCAGAGTATCAGTAAGGAATGCTATCAGTTCAAGACAGTGACCTATCATTACTTCATTTTGCTCAGAAAAAATGTACCTTCTCCGTGAGATTTTGTAGCAAAAATGGTATTCAAAATAATCCTAATGAAGCAGAGTTTAGAGTGAAATGTAAAGAGATTGGCCCAAGAGAGAAGGACTTTGTAGTCTGACACTAAACAAGCTTCTTCTGCAAGCATATGCTGTTTGGCCACCGGAGTTCACAAGATTTAAGATGAAGGCTGTTACAAATATTTCATGTATTTAAGCAGAAATTATAAATACAATGTAAGAGGAAATTACTAAAGAATATACAAATTGAGTATAGGAAAAAAAAAATCAAACCCCAACATACTTACACAGGTGCTCCATACCCAAATATCTGTACTCACCTTTCATTACGAATTACATTAGAATGTTACTGATTTCTAAAAAGGCATTAAAATTTTTTGGAAATGTGAAGACAAGGAACATACACCATAGGAAGACATTTCATATACCTGTTCTCCTTGCCATTTTGTATCACTGAATGCCTATCAGCAGTGGTTCTTTCACTACAAACATATGTGTTGCGCCGTGTCATTGCTCCAGGGGCAGTATTATTCTACAATAAAAAAACATAGGCTTGTTATTCCCCACAAAAGATTCTAGGGTTAAGTCTACATATAATCAAAGGCTGTTTTACTTAATGCTAGTTCTACACAGTTATAGAACTAACAATAATTAAATAAATAATATACAAACACCATCTACTATTTTTAAAGAATAATGCTATCAGAAAAAATAATCCTAACAAGTTTTTCTTGTATTTCCTATTGAAGGCTCAAAATTAATACTGCTTAAGGTTTTTAAGTACCAATGTTCTGAATTACAAATTCTCAGCATATACAGCATTCATCTGCATCTGGATAGCCTGTGTCTTTATAGCCTATTTTTTAAATACTTTACCGCTTGTAGCTTGTGGAATTTTCCTTTAAGTTAAAATCATACCCTTAAACAAAAGGAATAGGAAAAGCAAAGACTTAACAAACAAATGTGGTAAAATTCAGTGGGAAAGCAAACATTAAGATACTATAAAACACTAGACAAGTTTTAAAAACAAGGAAGAATAAGAGACAAGCTGAAGAGAATTTTAGTAAGACATTTTTAAAAATATACATTTAAATACAAGCATAATACATTGAGGGCAAGAGAACCAGGGGAACTTAAACTACAGACCTTACACTTTAGAGGGGAGAAAAGAAATAGAATTACTTTGCCTCTGTCTTTACAGAGAAAGAGGGTGGAGATATGCCCAAGTTGGCGGTCAATTTTCCAGGAACGACTGAGAAGCTATAGGTAATTCACAGATAACAGAATTATAAAAAGTTAGATACAATTACTGTAGGAAAAGCATGGTGGTCCAGACAAACATGCACCCCCAGGTCGTAGAGGAAGTAAAAGCCGGCAAGCCTTTTAATTTTTCTCCCCACCCCAAGAACAAAACACAGGAAACTGCATATGGTTGGAAATTGGAAAAAAACCCTTTAAAGTTTTCTTTAAAGAAAAGGATCACAGGGCAAAGCAGGAAGCAAAATAGGCTATTAACTTGAAACATCACTGCTGGGGAAAGTCTTGGAGGAGGCCAGCTTAGGGGAACGACTGGTCAGCACCTGGATAAGCACATGTCGAGTAAGGATGGCCACCAAGAATCAGGCAGGGGACTTCATGCTCAACTAACCTTTTGGAGTTCTTTGAAGAATTATGCTATGACAGACAAGGGAAATTCAGCGGATTTTAAAAATAGCATTAAGAAAAGGCTTTGCATAAACAGGAGAGAGTCACGGGAAGAAGGATAAAAAAAAAAGAAAAAGAAAGGAAAAACTACTCCAAGCACAAAAAGAGAGAATAGCCAAACCTTTTTTTGTTTCCAAATCTGAAACAAAACTGTTAGAAGTGGAGTATTTTCAATAACCAGCAAAAGGTCCTCCAGTGCCTTAAGGCAAATTACTTGCTATCCAAGGAGTCTCAAGAAACAGAATCCCTGAGCTGCACATGGAACAATGAAGTCATCTCGTCTAAGAGACTGCTGACCTGTTTGTTGTACATCTTTTTGTATTAATGTACAAATTAAAATTCAACAGTGCAGCCTCATGGTGTTAAAAAGTTCAAATAATATCAAGAGTATTTTAGATTAACAGAACTATTAATTAAATCATAAGATGGATGTAGCTATCTGAAGTGTTCTCAAGTATTCTTCACTGGATATTCCTTAGGCACATACCAAGCATCATCAAAAGTCCTCCCAGCCCTTTCCTCATATTTCATTCCTTACACATCCCTTGCCTTCAAATATATTTATTTTTTTAAAAAACACCATTGATTCTTCTGCTTTCCTCTGACATTTGTCACTGTGCAAACTCCCCTCTCTTTATTAAACCTGGTAGCAATGAAAGCTGTGCACCGAAGGTGAAGTTTTGTCTATATGCTCTTGGGAGGTCATGCTGCGCAAGACACTTTGTGGAGGCCTCACAAACCAATGGTACAGTGAAGTATCGGATATCAGTATCTGCAGATCATTTTGTTCTGTGTTCCTGAACATATCAGAGAATGGAGCACCGGGATTATCCAACAGCACTTATCTGGTGGGAAATATGCACAGTAATGGGTGGCTTCCTTCTTTCCACCTGCTCCCTTTGAACATTAAGTATTTGTTTCCCTTGACACCACATTAACATTACAATGCACAGTGATGTTGCACATCTGGAAAGACAAGACAGTAATCTCTGCACTGGACCACAATTTAAAGACTAAGCATTTTTAGATTTTGGAAGTGGACCAGGTTTGGTATTCATATCTGAAATCAGAGGACTGTAAGGATGCACTCCTACTCATTCTGAATGTGATGATGGAAGGATCAGTATACACTTTTTCCTGTTTGGCTCAAATTTCAGAGGTTGGGAGAAGAGATTTAAGCATTTCAAGGTTTCAAATTTCAATTTTAGCAAGAAGAGTCTTAGTATTGGGGCCTTTACAGTTTTTAGTGGATGACCTTTCACGATTCATCAAGGCAGCTCTTCAGCTGTGACTTTTTTGTTCAGCCAATCTACAGACTGCTAATCTCTGGCCATGACTAAATGGCACAGGTGCACAGCACAGGGAACCGGTGTCAATGGCACCCTGCTCGCTCATGGAATGACAACCCTTATGGTCAGGGTTAGCTGCCTAAGTTCATCCTCACTGCATCACTGCCTTCTGTGCAGGAGGTGCTGACATTGCAAAAGCACATGCTGAGACTTGTGAGCATATGCACAGGGTCCTATCACAGCACAGAGGATGAATCTGTGGTACAGAATCCTCCACTTTTCCTAGAGAGAGTCTTGTGTGCACTGCTTAGGCAGGCTGTTTGGCTGTTTTCCCATTAAGAGACACCAAGTCAAGGACTGATGAAAAACTTCCAAAAAAAAGCTTATGACTTACAACACTGAACCAGTCTATCTACTTAGAGAACAGCATGGTATTTGGTCCTAAATGATTTTCCAAATGTACCACCTATTCTCCTCTTCCAGTTTTCTTAAAGCTGCACTGGGGGTTCTCTGGCAGTCTTATTACAACACTGAGGAAAAACCCAAAGCTGTGGGTAACAAACAAGGGATTATTAAAACAAGCAGTTACTAGTTGCTGTTAACTATGCAACAACCCCTGTAGCAGGTTTTTGTTAGTAATTTGGTATTTGCCCAATCAGCTTGAAGATTTTTGATGTGCACTTGTTGAGCTTGCAGAACTATTTCTTTTACAAGAGTTTAAACACTCTGTCAACTTCAGAAGTACAGCTTGGAGCCCCATACTCCGACCCCAGACATAGCTATCTGCTCCACAAGCACAACTCCTAACCTTAAGTGCATGCTTGTAAGGTTTGGTTTTTAGTAAGAGCAGCACACAACTAAGGGTCTCCAGCAACAACTGGTTCTACTGCTTTTGCTGTTCTGTTGAAATAATAATTGTTTTTATAAAGTGCTTTTCTGTCTCTTCGGTGTTTTTTCATTGTATTACAGATTTTAGAACTTCAGTGCTCAGTGAGAACACAAACTCTCTTCACCTCAAACTTTTTTCAACAATATGGTAACTCAAAAGATGTTTTTTTCCTTCTAGGTGCATGCCAATACTTTAAGAAATAAAACTTCCTAATCAGTTGCAGAAACTGTGTAATCAATCAGTGCTTCCTTTCATCCACAACAGCCAGAAAGCCAAAGACTCATCTTTAGCAGGGAAAAAAAAAAAAGTTTGCACTGTCTGACAAAAAGAGGTATAAACAGAGACAGTTTTAAACACTAATTATTGAGTGACATCACAAGTCTCATTCCATGTTTACCATCTTGTGTCACTATTTGTAAAAGATCAGTTGGATCAGCTGCACACCGAGTCAAAGAAGTATCCTATGGTTAGGAGCTCAAATATTATATCAGGTACAGTAGTTTGAGAAATTTGGAATAAGGCTACTGGACTAAATCCCCAGGATTTGGGAGTGGTATAGAATAGCAGATGAAAATATACTGAATGTAAAATATGTTGTAACTGTGACACAAAGCTTTTGAAAAAGGCACCACACAATACCAAGTGAAGTCCAACGTAGAACAAAACTGCTTTGATTATCCTACCTATTTGATTATTCAGCAGCTAAGAACTGTCATGTAAGAAAAAACCCAAATCTGAATGGGTTTTGGACTGATCAAGAACAAAGGGAAAGTGCAGGGAACCACAAAAATCAGAAAAGGGTCTCCCAAAATCCTGTGTTCTTGTTCACATTTATGAGTAACAGGTGCTACAATAGACGTGTTTTTCCAAAGAAACTCTTGGGCTGAAAGTCTCAAGCCAAGTCACTGTTAGCCACTGAGCCAACTAACAATACAGAGCCAAAAAAGTGAAACAAGTCCTATTTTACTTCTTTTGCTTCACACTGTTAAAAAGTTGCGAACTCAGGAGTTCTGCTCTCATCTGCTCTAAGTAAATATGACAGCTTTGTGGTATAATTTTGGAAAAAAAAAAAATCACCACTACACTGCAAGCTGAATAACGGACGGGGAAGGCTTTTCTCCTGAAAAGGAGCAAGTTTTTCTATGCAAAATCCTAAATTTTTAGAAATAAAATGTTACAAGACTCAAGTTTTATTATGTGGAAACTGATTTCCAACCTTGCCTTAGAGGGAGGGACCAGAGAGTGCACAAGTCAAAGCCAACCTGAACAAAGGATCTTCTTTCTTCTGGCACACTGCCTACTGCTTGACCATGTACATTCACTAGCTCTGCACCTCAGTGTGTTTTTCTTGTGGTTGTGCTTTACAGGTAGGTGGTGAAAGCCCACAAGGACAAAATCCAAGCACACTGCTTTTGAATACAGGCTGAAATGCACCTCTGAACAGTTTTGAGAACTACATTTCTTTGATAATATATGTAACTATGACTTGTTTGGGGACGAAGATTAGGTAGCCCCTTATACACATGAAACCATTCATTGTTCTGTACAGAGGCCATGGAAGAACAGCTGCTGATATCAGGAGTAATTATTATTTTTTTCTTTTTTTTTCAATACCCAAATGATGTCTGTCACTAAGAGCTACTAGTGCTAATTATGAATACTGACTACTTCAAGACTATAGGGAGGTAACTTGAGTAGCTGACTAACTGCAGGGGGAAAAAATGCAACAGTATGAGATACCTGTGTTTACCCTTCATAAATGAAAAGTTATGTCAGCACCACTGATAAATCACAGGTTTAACAGTTTTTTACCGCTCAGAAAGTTCATGGTTTTGATAAATAAATGTTTCTACTTACACTAGGAACAGCCGAACTTTTCTTACGTTCAGGAATATCAGCTTTATTGGGATTGCTGGCATTTCCAAGCATTGGACTAGCTGGTGCAATTCCTCTTCCCGCAACAGCACTGCTGCTAGATTTTCTTGACTGAATTCCTTCCTCTTTGAGGTCACTGTCTGTAGTACTAGTCTGGCTTCTTTTGGGATATGCCACTACTGAGGGGATGGATGGTCCAGCTTAAAAAAAACAAACAAAAGAAACAGGAAAAAGGATTTTTCTTCTCAGAAGTCCAGTGTTTCTCACCACAGCATAAATGTATTCACACATGAGAATCAACACAGTTGACACTGGGAATCAGAGTTTCAAAAAGGTAATTATTTAAATTACTGAATTATTAATATATTGAAATATTTCAGGAGACAGTAGAACATAGCGAAAAACAGAAACTTTTCCATGTGAAGATACTACTTGATTTCCATGAAAGAATGATGAATTTCATTAAGGTTTCTGGTTTGGCTTGCTAGGAAAAAACCCTTCAGAGTTGTCTTAAAGACACTTAACAAGTAACTGACTCATTCAAACCAGATCATCATTGAGGAGCACAAAGCTAATACATGCTGTTCAAGCCAATTCCTGATAAAAAGCATCACTCCTGAGACAGGTGCCTGGTGACACCGCCCTGGACCAGCACTAATGGCTGTCGAACTATGCTCCTGGAACATCCCAGAAGTGGCAGCAGTTCACCACCAGCCTCCCCTGGTGTGCCAGGAACAGAAAACTGCTCCAGCACATCTGAGAATGCAATGAGGCAGCCCATTCAACAGTCCCAGGCTCCCTTTTGCTTTATTAGGTTCCTGGACACTGGGAAAAGCCTGTGGGAGTGTCAGGATTGTTTTCTGATGTCTCAGTGACACCTCTGAAGAGGATACATCCAGTGACATCAACTCTGCAGTTACCGTTTTAATAATACTTAATCAAGAAGTGTATGTATATACACAACAAAAACACATATAAATACATAAATATTTACATATCTGTAATATGTAATTAAAATATTTTAAAAGCATCAAAACCCACAGAAACCACCAACCCAGAAGACTCCCCAAGGAAAGCAACCTCTGAATGCACTTGAGGTATTTCAAAATAGACCTAAACTGAGACTCCTTTAATGAGTTTAGTGTCTGAGCAGGAAGATGTTTAAGTATTTAGAAAACCTAATCTACTACATTGCACTCTCATTAAGCAGAAGAGTTGTAGGTTTGTCTGAGTCATTGTTCTTTAGAAATTTAATTCCTGCAGGACAATCAAGTGACATTACCCTCAGGAAACAGGAAACAAGAAATATTGGCAAACTGACATTTCTTCAAGTTTTAGACACAAGCTGACCTACTAGTGTCAAAAGAAAACAAAAGCTGAACAGACATACAAGAGCATGGGGGAGGAGTGCTGTGCTTTTCATGAAAAAAGGGGGTTGCAACATTCTCTTCAATTTGTGTAACAAGATTTTCCCAGCATGGTCAGGAATGTAAGGGACAACACAAGGCAGAATAAGAGAATTAAGTTGGTGTATTCAGCATTCCTCTAGAAGCTGCTTCTGAACACTTTATAACATCATCAATTTAAAAAAAATTAGTTATTCAGTAAAATATTTAACCACCATGCTGTGAACTGCACTGCTGTCATCCTTCTCGCATCTGGGGGATGGAGACAAATCCAGAAACCGAGCAGAACTGGAACTCACAATATTCTGCTACACTGAAAATGAGAAATGCTCACCGTGATCACTGTACCGCCGCTGCTTCTGGCTAGAAGATATGCTTCTCTGAACTTTGTGATGAGGAGATTGTCCAGTGCTATTATTAAGATCACTACTTGGCCTAACTTTGGCAAGTGAAAGATTGCTGCTGGAGCTTGAATCACTTGCATCCAACTACAATACAAATGAGAATATTAAAACAAGGAGTTCAGACAAAACAAATTAAACATCCATCACATTATGGGAGCAGGAACAGGGAATATGGATGGCCCTGCTACATGGGAAATTCAGAGACAGCATGGGTAGGTGCTTAGAGGCCCCACCTTCTCTTAGGTTGTTATGCCACTCTTAGGTACAACTCAGCGAAATTTGCAGATCCTCAAAGGATAACCAGATAAAGAAAATCCATATGTACTTTCAGTACTCTTTCCTCAGAGCTCTCCAACATTTTAACAGGAAGAGGGGATACAATTTGTAGAGGCCACCACACCAACTCTTCCAAACAGAGGAGCCAACAGTAGCTTACTGCAGCCCTCTCAGCATCATATGGAAAAGTCATCTACCATGCAAGAACTTTTTCAGGTTGATCATCCTGTTCCTTGGTTCTCTTTAAGCAGTTACAGCTGGGATGCTCACACTTAAGGTCCTAGACTGGACAGGACAGTAACTGCATCCAAAAACCTTCAGAGGAGTAACTGCTGAGAAAACAGGGAGCTTAGGGGAGCCTAAAGGCAAGTTTACTGACTCAAGATCGGGTGAGAACAAACACAGCATCATTTGGACTGCTGACAATTAGAATAACGTGACTAAGTGTAATGGACTTTCGTGCAGCAATGCAATGCCTATAGTTACTGACTTGTATTTTTGCTTCTAACTTTGCTAGGGACACTTCCCAATTTGTTTCTTTGCAATTTTAAGACTGGTACTTACCTCTGATGACTTCCTTCCTAGCAATAAGTATGTAGCTGTGATTTCATCATACTTCATTTTACTAAGGGATTCTTGAATTTCTTCTTGAGAATATCCCATTCCTACCATAATATCTAGAAACAAACACACGTTCTCTAAGTAACAGAAACTCTCATATTCAGGCTGGCTGAGTGCTCAAGAAAAAGCATGGGACATTTAAAGAATTAGAACAAAATTATTAAGTTTGAGAACATAAACCTGATGTAATTACAGTATTAAAAGCCCAGTTACTTTTTCCAACTGGCAAACAAATACAGATCGATGGAGGAGAAAAAAAAAATCCTCCCACATCATGCAAACAGTATCATACTCTGGAAAGTACTTGATTACCTATTCTTTTCTGGTCCGAGATGTCTAGTTCTGGTTCAACGAAAGGTTTAAGCTCATCCTCCTCGTGCCCTGCATTGATCCACCTGTCCTTCATAATTTGCTATGAAAAAAAAAAAGGTTTTGTTAGTACAATACAGTTACCAGCAAAGAAAATAAGCTGTTGGAAAAACAAATCCCCCATCTACCAAACACGAAGGTCTTTTCTAGTTTTTCTTTTCCAGAACATCCAGCACCTACTCAGTTTTGCTTTGTTCCAGGGAGGAGAATCCACTATGCACATCAAGCCAAGCTGCTTCTCAATTAGATGTATTTTAGCCCACAGCTTAAAGCCAAAAGGAGCTTTAAGTCACACAGACCAGGAGCAGTGTGACTACTCTGACAAGTCTAGTAGGTCCATGGAAGGCCAAAAAAATATTGGCTTTCTCCTCCATGATGGTACAAAAGGCAGGCAAAACACAACCACATCAGCCAATACCTCCAGGTCACATTTGAAAAACGTGGAAAACCAAGGAAAACGTCCTGGTGGATCATCCATTGATGTAGGAATACACAAGGCAGCCATCAGGAAAAGTTATATAACATGGGAAGTGTGGTGACATGTTCATTTTGAAAGTAACTGTGGAGTCACGTGTGTTATAACCCCAGGAAACAATGTCTTTAAAAGGAGTCATGTGCCTTAGTCAACCATCACACCTCACGCACCCACTGCAAATAGCTCAGGAGCAGTATGGCAGAAAGTTACAGCTCGAAAATACGGTTTGCAAAATATGATGCACCTTATTTGTGCCATTACCTCTAGAGTGCCTCTTTTTGTTGGGTTTAGCACCAGGAAACGTTTGAGGAGGTTTTCACAGTCTGTGGACATGTAGAAAGGAATCCTGTATTTTCCCCTTAACACTCTTTCTCTAAGTTCCTTGGTAAGAGAAGAATAGGGAGTAAGTTGTAAGCAGCAAATCACTTAAAATATTAGATTAACACGCCCAACATACTCTACAAAGAAAAGCACCTTTAAGTTCTGTCCATCGAAGGGAAGAGATCCACTCACAAGAGTGTAAAGAATAACACCTAAACTCCAAACATCTACTTCAGGTCCATCATATTTCTTCCCTTGAAAGAGCTCTGGAGCAGCATACGGTGGGCTGCCACAAAAGGTGTCCAGTTTATTTCCGACTGTAAACTCATTGCTAAAACCAAAGTCAGCTATTTTAATGTTCATATCTGCATCTAGCAATAGATTTTCAGCCTGGAAGAGAAAGAATGCTTTGTAAGATGAATGAAATACTTGATTCAGAATGCTATTATTTGTTTTTACTCATTTTTAAAAGGCAAGAAGCTGAAATAACTGTTAACATTCCCTTCCTTGCAAGGTCTTTAAGTATGCTTTAGTCTATGATTCACATATCCCTTATTTTCAGTATCTCTGTACAATGGCTTCAGACAATGGGAGCTGTTGTAATACCTGAAAAGTTATTACCATCTATTTGTTTCCTCCACAGAAATTCATCTTAAATTTTGATCTCTTCAGACGAAAATAAGATGTGGTATCATTATGCATACTGTATGGCATGTGGCATTCTTGCAATAGTTTGGTAACAAACTTAACTGTTAAACTTTTTTCAAGTGCTTTCTTTTTGTTTTGCTGTTGGTTTTCACTCTTTTTTAAAGCTACAAAGCTTATGACAAGTTGGACAAAATATGTAGCAACATTATTAATATAACAGGCACAGTTTAAAGAAGAGATAGGCCATTTTGGTCCAGGCTACAAAGAAGCCATACCTCAGTTCCATCATCACTACTAGTAATTCATTCTCTTTGAGACTAAACCTCACACTGACCTGCATCAGATTTGAACATGACCACATGGTGAGAGGTTATCTTTCAGCAGCCATTAAATTTCTGTATTTAAAAGCCTTATAAATCCTCTTAATTTGAAAAGGTTCTAAACTGTAAACATTTCTCAAAACTTGCTATAACGCATGCAAATATATAAATAAATAAACAAATGAGAAAGCTTAGTATACAGTACATTTTACTGGCACAATAAAGATCACACCCACAGGTACAGAAACTGACACACATACACTGCACATACTTTTACCTACTCACCTTGAGATCTCTATGAACAATATGCTTTTGATGGCAATACTGCACTGCAGATACTATCTGGATAGAAAACAAGCCAAATTATGTAAGTAATGTCTCAAAGAAACAGGAGCTTTAATCAACGATTAAACATTTATTACTGAAGTTGACATCCACTCAGAGCTACATAACCAACTACTACAGTGACCAGCATATTCGGAGAAAAGCTGCTAAATAACTTAGGTGTTTGTTATTTGATCTATGTGGTTTCTCCTATGCTTGAACACGGATTTTGTTTTTCCTGTGTTGCTAATTATAGCCCAGTAGAAGCAATGACTTTCAGAAAGGTTACTGAAGTATTTCCATTCCAATACTGTATACAGCTATAAAAGCTTTCCCCCTAGACCGATGTTTTCCAGGCCCTCTCTAAAGGTGGTTTTTCATGCCACACCATACAGGGAAAAGGGAAAGAAACAGGCTTTAGCTACTGGAGAAACTACTGGGAAACAGCCTGTTTGTCAAAACTTATGCAGTGAGAAGCAACTATGTATCTCACAGATACCTGCTAAGTGCATATGGTTTATTGTATTTTATATAACATAGAAGAGTTTCTTCCCAGGAAGAAAAATCTGTCTCTCAAGTGTAACGGAGTAATTTCTTCCATCATAATTTCCAAATATCATTAAGATTTTCCTGCTTTATATAGCAAACTATATAAGCTATTTAGACAGTGCAGTACATTGCTTCTTGAGTCATAAGCATTGCTGCAGAACTCTGCATGTATGGAAAAGCTGGATAAAGTATTATTCTCACATTATCACAAATGCAATTAAATGCATTTTTTTTTGTCATGAGTACATGGTCAGAATTGAGGCACACATGACAACTTCTTAAAATAAGTGGAACTGCACATAAAAATAATGACAACATTCTAATGAATGTATTTTCAGTCTTCATTAAAGATTAAGTAGATTTTCAACATAAAGATGACGTAGCATTACTGTTACAAGAAATAACTCATGATCAGATCACCCAGCTTAGTGTAAGGATCCACCTGTATTGCTGTGGACCAAAGGTTGTCTACCTCAGTATTTAAGAGCAGGTGAAAGTAAGGTTCTTGGTAGGTCAAAGAACTGATGTACCAGTAAATTTTATGTTTGAAACATAAGCACCGATGTGATCTTTATGACCTGAATTACTAAATCATCCATGTGAAAAATGCCACCTTAGAAACCAAGCAGTCTATGAAAAACTGAAGTACTATTTCCATTCCCTACACTTTCATTCTGGTTTTGCTTGTTCCTTTATGTACTGGTTCCCCATTTCAGCCTCCAAGTTCAGCTTTTTACAGTTACTGAAACTGCCAAAGTGCTCCCACGCCACTAATTGTACCACCCTTTTGGTTTCCCTTCCTTTTCTCTCTGCTACCATTACCTTAGTGCCAGTCACAAGCTCACTCCGCAGAGCCTTCCAAGGCTGACAGCTTGACAAACACCTCAAGCTTTATTCAGGACTGCAGAGACACAGCACTATACCACTCGCTCCTGCGCTGCTTTTACTGTGACTGTCTGAGAGAGGAAGGCTGAGCAGATGATCAATCAGTGGCTTCCTTTGGAGATGCTTTTGAACTACTCTGCATTGCAACAGGATGGCACAGAGACTGAAGAATGAGTCCAATCCACATGGAAGTGCAATAATGCAAGGTGTATGAATTAATAATTGAAGATCAGCAGTCATAACTGAATGAAAAACAGCACAAAGCAGGGCTGCACTAGACTGACTCCCTTGTTTTCTACCTTCCGTCACTGTTTCCTTTGACAGCCCCCTCATTCCCAACCTATTTGAGTGTGAGGAATTTTCTGACACTTGGCAGGTGAGAAGAGGGGAAGAAACATCTGAGCTTTCTGCTAGAGGTAACAATTGGAGCATTTATATACATTTCTTAGGAGGCATTTCAAAAATCCGTATAAACATAGGTTTTAAAGAACAAGTCAGAACAAGTTGTCTCTAGGCAAAGAAACCATTCTTTAGAAGGATTAAATTACAAAAGTATAGATAAATGACCTCTCAAGGTCCTTTCCACACTGCTAGGAGTATTCTGTTTCTTTACTGGAACAATCAACAACGATGTATTTTGTGTATATTTTATTTTCCAGGATCTGTCCTAACATATACCAGAATTAAGAATTCTAATCTGTGTCTGCAGGGAAACAATGGGAAGACTGAAGAAGGCGAGATCTAACCGGTTGCACAAAAGAGAGGGAATTAATACACATGTATTTAAGGAGATTTTCTGCCCTGCATCAGATTTTTCTATGGAAAAAGGATGAGATTGAACCAGAACCACTTGGAAGCCTGGAAGGGGGAAGAAGAACAAGGTGACATTAAGAATGCAAATTCTGGATCTGAATTTCTCACACGTGGCTAAACAGGACTTTGAAATTGCGAACTACATTGCATAGCCGTTGGAGTTTATAATTTCTCCTGTGCTCCTTGTCAAATGCGGCTGGAATAATGTGATTATTGTCTTTTACATTCTTTTTTCCCCTGCTAAAAACCTTTTGTTATTATGCGTAACAAAGTGGACTAAAAAATTTTTTATTTTTAACAAGCAAAGAAGGAAGAATTACCAAATCCTGCTCTTTGCCTGCTAGAGAGGAAGTCTCTCCTCAGACAAAACACAAGTGTTTGATCCAGAAATCACATCTACTGAAAGAAGAAACATGATCTGAAAACAAGATATAATACAATCTATTGTAAGAACTAAGCTCAACATCAGGGCACAACTGTTTCTTCAGTTTAAAAAGAGCCACCGTCTGTTAAACCAGTTAACAAACTTAAAAAAATAAATGCCTATTATGTCATAAGTCTCTATCTAACAGAGAACAGCTGCACTGCATCAGATAAAAGGTCTGCAGAGTGCATTCTTCCTCCAACAATGGCTAAAAGTGATATGAAGCTATTCCAGGACTACAGTAAGGTGAAATGAATAGCTGTATGATCCGTGAACCCAGCAAGATCTAGTTTCCTTTGACACTGTCCCTCAGCCCAAGTTTTAGCATCTAATAAATGCCAAGCTCTGATCAAAGCTACCTGACTTTCATCCTGCGCAAATGCTCTTCCCTCTAGCAAAGCACAATCAGCCTGTGCTACAATTTCTCTCCTCATTTCTAAGGTTCTCTTTTCTTCCCAGGAACTGAGGCTTTTGAAGCTCTCAAGAACCTTCCATCTTTGAGATCAAGGTCCTCTAAAACTGGTTGAGGCTCAGCAGCCAGGAAGTCAGCTGCTGAAGGACGACAGCACAGCTGCCTGTGCCAGGAGACTTGCAAGACCTACAAAAAAACCCTGAAAACAAACTCCTGTGTATTTCAGTGCATACAAGTGAGGCCACCTATTTATCTTCACAAACAGCATTTATTCCACTGAAGTGAAAAAAAGACAAACAAACACCAAAAAAAGACACCAAGCTGAGAATCTGAAGTAGAAAATAATCAACTCTTGGTGGGTCAAACACCCAGCTCAGCAGGTAACTCCCTTTTAAATTCTTTCCCTTCACATCTCTTTTTGAAAAATGAAGCTACTGTACATTATCCCATAAAATTAAGCAATAAGTGTTACCTGTAAAACATGTTTGACCTGTTTCCTTAAGTTTTCATTTAAAGGGGAGTCAAATGTTTAGAAAAAAATAGGTACTCAGTGAACAAACATGCAATTTCAACGTAATTACTGCAAGATCTTTTTCCACACAGCTCCTGATAAAAGAAGCTGAGAACCAAGAGCAGAGAACTGTATCAGCAGAAATTTTCAATATTCTCATCTGAGAGAGAACAGTCAATCCTCTCAAGTTACTCTGAAGCTCTTCAAGTGACATTACAAAGAGAAATCGACAGTCTGGGATTTAGAAGAGATGGCTCAAGTGGGAACAACTGCTCCACATCCCATCACATGTACTCCAACACAGCACAGGAACACATACCAGAAACCCCCTATCTCAAAGGAAAGTTCTCTACCTGCCAGAATGTGAAAAGGAAGGAAACAGCTTTAAAAAGACATGTAAGACTTTGTTAGAGTACCAAAAAGTTTCCTTACTATCAAGCTGTATAACTCCAGTAATCACAAATTACTTCTGGGGATATGAAGTCTGAAGCTGCTTTTCGGTTGTTTTGTGGTGGTGGTTTTGGTGTGGTTTTTCCCCCAAAAGATTAAAAAGGGTAAATACAAGATTTAATGAGAGGAAAAAAAAGGAACATGGATTTAATAAAAATGCTTCTATTGCCTTCTTATGTTGGGTTAATATATCGGGGTTTTTTTTTTACTTTCATTGCTATTTTTAAGCTTATTGCTTATATTGCTTTCATACAATTCTTACTATATGAGACAGAGGGAGCAAAACAGTTGTGGCACAGCTTCCGAGTTCCCAAATTGTTCTTTTCAGTCACACTAACCACACTAGAGAACTGTAAAAGTTTCCTTTACAAAGCATTTTGTGGAAGTTATTAATTAATTTCCTAAAAGTCTCCTATCAGATTTCTTCTATGTCTGGCTACACTTAAGAAGTGAAGTCATCAGCGCCTCTTCTTCCAACAGGGAAACCGACACACCATTGCCACAATTCACCAGTTTAAAATCCCTAAAGATCATTCAGTAATACTTTTGTCTCTGCTTATCATTTTGAAGTGTCATTAAAGCTGGAGCTTAACTTTGATATTTATTACTGTTCCCAACATTACTTAGGCTGTCCAAGTGACCAAAGGCATGGGAACAACACAGACATTTACAAATTTCTGTACAGGAGCAGAAAACAAGTGTATCGGACCAGTAAGACCTGCAAATGAAACTCTAGATGCTACAAGAGCAAACAATTGGATTTTAACTAGTTATGCACAAATATCTGGTTATGTTCAGTACTGTCTTCCTGTGGAACGGAAATGCTTTTTACAGATCAATGAAATTCCAACATCTTGGCAGGGCTAGTTTATCCATCATAAAGCTTAACTAACAAGCCTAGAAATTACTTTTCAGAACAACTACTAAAGAGCATCTTCTCACGGTAGCAGATGGATATGACTGGATCCCTGTTACATGAATGGTCTGCTTTTGAAACTGGCCTGTTTGTAAGCCTGTTACATTTGAGTAACTTCCAAAATCTTACAGACCTGTGGAGCTAAGGACATACGAAATGCATTTTGGAATGAAATACACTTCAGATCAAGCAGTCTGTGTGTTCTGGCACTCCTGGACACCCTGGCACTCAGCACTAAGGAAACCAGCACCACTGAAGGGACTAGTAACTCCTTCAAAGTACTACTGACACAGATGTTTTTTCCCCACTCAGAGCTGCAAGTCCACAACATTCTGAACAGCACTCTAAGTCAAATGCAAAGGACAGCTGTTTTACTCATTTCAGCAGAAACAGGGGCGGGGGGAAAGCTGACATACAGGAATGTTATACATACCTGTCTAAATTTAGCTCTAGCCTCCTTTTCCTTCATTCTTCCATGTGCAACCAGATAGTCAAACACTTCCCCTACAATTCAATAATGAGACACATTAATGCCAATTTCAGAATGCAGAAATTCCTCTTCAGCAGTTGCCCTCAGCAGCTTCACTGGAACGACCGTGCTTCAAGTTTATGATTACAGGATAGCTCAAGAGAACAAGGCACAACTGCTGTGCAATTTACTACACCATGATCTCTTTTACAAGGAAATAATGAGTGACTGGATATAGACAAAGGAAACCATTTCCTTCCAATTACTTAGGATAGAAACTGAGCAGCATACTTCTGTTTTGTAAACAAAGATGACACGTACCCCTTCACAGACTTTCTCACAAGTTTCTCTGACCCATGGAAAAAAAAAAAAAGCTTCAAATATGACAACATCTGATGATATTTCTAAATACCAACACACCAACACTAGAACTTTAATTTGTGCAGGTGTGTAAAGTTTTCTAAACAAACCCAGAAATCCCAGCTGTTACCTAGGCTTGGAAGAGGTACCCACAAGGAAGGTCCCAATAATAAGCATAGCAGGACACACTGACATAATCACAACCAACAAACCTGTAAAATACACTGAGAATGATTACTCCTGAACAAGCCTGCTGTTGAATGGCTGTGGATGACTAAAGATTACTAAAGATCTAATGTGTTTTGGTTTTGTCCCCCTTTAATCAATGCAGTGATTTTACAGTGCATCAATACAGATTACGATGTTTGAGCTTTAGGTGCAGGCCAACTGGCCCATGAAACATTGACATGTTTGTGAAAGCACAGGAGATTTTCTTTACTAAAAGCCAATAGCCTTGTACCTAATGACTAGAAATACAGACTAACTGCCAGTTTTAAAAATTCCTCGTTACTATGCAAAATTCATGTAAAATTTTAGAAGTGGATCAAATATTTATTCTATACTAAGCAAGAAAACATTTTTTTGTAGAGAGCCACCTCACACAGGAAGAGCTGAGTAACTTCACATTTATTTTTTACAAGTAGCAACCCTACCAAACTGCAATAAAAAAAAAACCAGTCAGGCAGCAAGAAAAGCAACAACTGAGCCACCTGAGGGAATGTCAGGATTTCCTACAAAAATGCCTAATTTCACTCTGTAGTGTATTATTTAATACTCAACTCAGATATCATCCAGTTGCAGTTCACAGCTGTTTCTTAAAAAACCTTGAAGCAGCAAACCTGAACACTTCATAATTCAGGGAAAAAACCACTAGAGAAAGAATTATCCCCAATTTTTGTGAAGTGCTGCAGTTGTAGCAATAGTTTCTTTCATCCTGCAGACAGAGTTCATGTGCATTGTAATGACCTGTACCTTGATAAAGAGAAAATACGGGAAACTGAAGCCTGCCACTGAGATTACCAGCCATTCCTGTCTTCCACAGAACAGCACATCAAGAGGTACTGCTCTTGGCCTTTTAGACCAGCACAGGATGTATCTCTCCCTTACCACTCTAAAAAAGATCTTTAGAGAACCATTGCCCTTTCTACCTCCCAGAAGCTAATCACTAGATGGCAATAGGACTTCACTTTTAAGTCCAGAACCATCAAACATCGCAGAGATGCCTTTCAAAACACCTGTACTAGCCAATATTTTAATGGCATTGTACCTACTCTGTTCTTGTTTAGGCAAATCTTGGCTGAGCACTTAGGGAACTGCTACAAGAAAACACTGGCAGGTAGAGAATCTTGCTTTATTTGTAGTAATTCAATAAACTCCATGTAATTCAATGTCAGAGTCTGAATTCAATGCTGATTTTCTCTGAAAAAAAGTCGCTGTATCTCCCTCCTAAAACTAAAGAAAAGCTGCAACTGGTTGAGATTCCCAGATGCTGATGCTGAAAGGGTCACACTGAAAAACTGAGTGCTATGAGGTTTTGGCCAGCAATGAGTAACTTAAGCCCAAATACCTTAATTTTACTTTTGGTGAAAATATCTGATGCTGCATAATATGCACTTTTCCATCCCCTCCACAATCAGGAAATATGCTTAAGTTCCTTCTAAAATAGCATAAGACTAACCCTAAGAATTCTTGACAGTAGAAGGTCTGTGATTAAGATATGTAAGATGTCATCAACATCTAAAAACAGAAGTTGCAGTACTTGTGCTTTTGAAAGCAACAGAGTTAAAGAAACATGGAAATGTTTCATCTGAACATGTTTTTACCAATTATCTTGTACAAAATAGGACTGAGGTAGGGAACTAAATACAATAAACTGGAAATGTCAGGATTTGTTATGGACAGGAACAACTGATGTCCGAAAAAATAATTCCCATTAAATTTGAACTGTGAAAACAAAGCAACAAAGCAGTAACAAGTTTAGAAGCTCGTTTTTTAAGTTATATTGATATTGATCAAAGAAGTCCTAGAGAATATTAAATATTTTCCTTAATATCTTACACTATCCTGACAAACATTTGCTGCAAAAGAAAGCAAAACTTTCAAGAAAATAAGTGCTTCCTCTAACTTGACAATTTGCTTACGTGTCACCACAGCAGAGGTACTTACCCCCACTTGCATATTCCATTATTAAATAGAGAGTTTTTTCAGTTTCAATGACTTCAAATAGCTTCACTAGAAAAGAAAGACATTTATCATTAACTAGCTGCACAAGTATTATGTTAACCCCATACAGAATTCTGACAGAGAAAAACACCCCAAACTATTTGCTTGCCACTTGACAATATCAGACTCTTGACTCTAAAGAAGCTTTTTTTGTCAAACTTTCCTAGACAGAAAATACTCTTAACATATTTAGTCAACTCATACAGAACAACATAATCTCAAGAAACAATACTCTGCTTCTGCTGCATGGGAAAGCAACTAAACTAAGCAGAACTTCCACATATCTGAGCATCAACAATAGCCACTTCTATGCACTGAACTGGCATACATGGTGACAAATCAGTTATCAGTCAGTTTGCTGACAGTCCTGTAACAATTACACCATTTAAATGTACAAGCCTGAACAAATTCTTGACTACTTATTGATTTTGATGCATGGACTTGTTTTTAGTAAGAGGCTGAATTTAGTAAAAATTAGTATTATGCTCAAAAGAAGCAAAATTATCAGTTAGCTACACAACAGTTTTGTGCAAAGGGACAAAAATGTTTGCTGGGGTCTTTTCCTAAAAATACAGGTCTGAAATAGTATTTATTACTGCTATTTTACAGTATATTGACACCCTAATACAAAATAATCTTTTCAACTCATACCACAACAATTTTAACAGCAAAAAAGCTACAATTTCTCCAGTTGAAATTATGTGAAAGAAACAAGGTACCTATATTTGGATGATTTAAGATCTTCATTATTCTTACTTCTCTAAAGAGCTGAAATAGACATAAAACACAGAGTAAGTTACTGAAATTGGTAACAAACAGCTGTTCTTCCTGAAGACTGATGATTTTGATATATTTATTTAAACACAAAGGGCAAACATTATTAGCATTTCAATGAAGTTCAGGAAAGCAGCACCTACTGGAAGGAAGACTTAAGTGCCTGCTTCTTTTAAAACCCCTCCCAAACAAATCAACCCTCAAAAACTTGAAAACACCCACAAAGGCTACAGATAGCTCAGGAAAGAAGTGACCTTAGCTCTGTGGTTTGCAGACTTTGGGACTAAAAGACCAAAGCGAGCCCACGCATTCCTCGCTGACCAGTTCATCTCACAGAAAGTGGTTTCCAAAGCTTAGTGAACTCCACCTGAGCACCTTCTCAAGACCACTGCAGTACATTACTAGCATGAATACAGCATTCTTTCCTCCTCTGTTAAAGCCAAGGAACTGCTGTGCTACAACAGCAGCTCATGGGTGAAAAAACACCTGCTTGTATCACACAAAAAACATGTTATCCACCTACACCAGCGAGGGGCAAGTTTTAAGGAGGGATGGGAAGATGAGGCCACCCCTCGGCCCTTCAGAAGAGCTCCTGCAAGCCTACTGAGGGACAGCAGCATCTAGCCCTGGGTCCGCCAGCACAGCTCCACTGACTCACTGCCAGACACCCAGGCAGCCTCCGAGCCTGCCTGGCCACTGCAACATGCCAAACGTACTTGCCAAAATTAACAGGGCAGAACGCAAATGGTGTTTTCCTGACCCCATCGTGCAGCTTTCCCTTTATGCAAGCACTTGTGTTAACCCAGACTGACACACAAGGACTGCGAATTAATTTAACAGAAAAATCTCACAAGACACACAACCTCCCCATATAAAGGCACTCTCTAGCCCACCACAGCACATCTATTTTGGCAGGATGGGTGGTGAGGGACAACTGCCCATTTCAAGCTGCAGCATGACATCACATCCACTGTCCTGAATCCAGAGACAGCACACTGATTGTCAGGACCTAGTCGTGTCCCATGTCCCATGTCTGTCCCTTCTCCCCTGCCGATACCCATGCGAAGAGGGCTTTGCTTGAGTAATTATTTCTGAAGATTTCAACTTTGCCTGTCACAGAGTAAATTCTGTCCTTCTGCAACTGAATGATAATAAGGGAATGATACTTAAACTACAAATGAAAGCAAAGTCTATTCCTGATCAGTTGTTAAAACTCTTCTGCAAAAGACAATTATAAGATACATGTAAATTCATACCTGTAACACTAAAAACGCCACAGGTGGTGTTACTGCAATACAAAACGTGGCTTTTAACGAAGCTGATTAGGAGCAGATGAATCGAAAGTAGTTCCAAGAAAAAATATTATTACAAAAAAATTGAAGTGCAAGGACTACTGTACTCAGAAAACCAAAGAATTCTTTTTTTTATGCACTACACTATATGGCAGTCGAGTGTATAGCTGTCTTCCCTCTCCAGCTCCCTCCATAGCAGCCCAAGGCTCCAGAGCACTGATGTTCTTAAGCATCAGTTATTTTCTAACAGCATGCTTCAAAAAGTAGGAGTAATCAAGAGGTTTTATTAGAAAACTAAGACAAATGTCTACAGAAATGCCAGTAACCTAACAGATCATTTTGAACTTAATGTAAAGAGACTGACGCAGAATGTAAGTCCACAGTTCCCAGGGAATGCAGATGTGGGGAAAAAAAGAAGAGTTTTGCAAAAGAGGCATAGCAGCATTGTTACAGTCAGGAAGAAGAAGTGCTCTGCAAGACATGCCTGAGGTCAGATTTCAGATAAAGACAAGACATTTAATATGTCTACATGTACTACCAGCAATTCAAAAATCTGTAGGTGTATTTACTCAATAAAAGCAAAAGGTGAAACATCGGAAAAACAAAAACCAACCAAAGAGTCAACAAAACAAAATCCTTGTGCCCTTTTGGCTTTTCATAAAAGAAAATGCAAAGGGTGGGTTTTAAAGAAAGCTGCTTAAATGAAACGAGGGTTGACTGATCAAGTAAATTATTGGCCATGCAAAAGAGTTTCAAAACCTACGCATGCATGTTTTCTTTATCCTCCAGAGAAGTAAAATTGCCTTCTTTTTTTAAACTATGTTATTCCTGGAACTTTTTCATATGTAATTACACAAGGTAGACTACATCTTTCTACTGCTCATCAGAAATTTAAAAGCAGTTTAATCTAGTTTTTTGTTTTTCATTCAGTTCAGCTGAACTGGTGTATAATATATTCTGAATACTCCATTAATACTTTTAATCACAGCTTATGTAACTGAAAGCCTGTGATCAGTTTTTGCAGTTTTGAGCACAGTTTCCTTAATTCATTCTCAACTGATATCTGATATCTTCCATCCCCAATACTCAAGATAAAGCCTATGGGTCAGACTCTCATCAAAACATTGGTCCACAAGACAACTATTCTGCATTACTAAGCCCAACGAAGCATATCAAAAAGCAGATCCTACATTATGAGCCATTTGTTCAAGTGGGGGCTAGAAATAAGCTCTTTTAATAAAAAGACTATATTTGTCTCAGAGGGAATTAAAAATAAAAATACTTGAGAATAGGATACAACTCCCACAAAATTCTTTTATTATAATTTTAGTTAGATAAATGCACTTCAGACTGTGCACCCTTAGTCAGTTTAACTGTTGTATGTGGCATTTTAACACAGACAGCAATTTCCATAGGGATATCTGCAAATGCCTGACATTGTATTACATATTATAGTCTATTTCTGATAGAGGAATATGATCTAAAACATCATACAACTTTCACACAGTATGCTAAATAGAGGTTTCACAGATTTCATTCCCCCAAAATACTGTATGAATCAACTTCTAGCAAATGAAGTAGTAACTCTAATCACACAGTAAAATTCACTACAAATAAGACAGGTATGATAAAACCTCTCCCCTCAGGTTCCCTGCCACAGGAACACAGAACAAGTTGTAATATCATAAGATCTAACATGAAGGTTCTCAATACAGAAAATTATTTTCTTAGTTTTAGGAACTTACTGAGACTTAATCAGACTATAAAGGCAGACAAAAACCAGAAACCAGTTCTCCTCAGTTTAATTTCTAATACTGAGATTAAAAACTACTCCCAGCTTGTTGAACAGCTCATTTTCCGTCAACAGGAGCTCTACAAATGTTTCCAGGCAAAGACAAATATCCTTAGTCTGCCAAACAAATGGCTTTCAGCTTTGTTGTGTAAGCCATGTCAGATACAGGGGAAAAAAAAAAAAAATCACATTTAATTAATGCTGCTAGCCAAAAAACTGAATAAAAAGCCCCCAATGAACCAGCAATGGAAGCTGGTTCTTTCAGGCCAACTTTCTTTGAGCACAGCAAAGGACAGATTAGAAGTGCTCCTGCAATAGCTACCAAGGTTTTCAGTAGCAAAGTATTTTAAAAATATGGAAAAAGTTTGCTAAAAAGCAAGTCAGTAGAGTCATCAGCTGCAGAGCACCAACCTCTCCTGGTTGCCTTGTCCCCCAACGGGGCGGGGGGGGTGTGTGTGTGTGTGTGTGTGTGTGGTTCATGAGATTTTGTCCCAAGACAGTTCAAGCCTGACCTGTGTATTAGGCTTCTCCTGGCAACTGCTCACTGAAATATACCCTACAGAAAATTAGAGCCTCAAGCAGAAAGCCTTTACACAATACAGGGTTGCCTTAAACTAACCACAACTTGAAAACAGGAAAGAATATTTGTTATAAACAGAAAAGCCTGAGCATTTTAAAATTCTTACCCTTTTCTTGCAGATTTTAAAACACTGATTGACCTATGGTCAGAAAGAACATGGGCCATGTTAAAATTGATGCAAAAAAAAAAGCCTAAAATGCTTCAACAAAAAATAAAGGCCAAACAAGTGGGAAAACATCTGCACATAATGAACAAAAATACTTGGATGAGGAGCCAACTTCTAAAAAAGGAACATGGGAAGTGATTTAGTGCTATTACACCGTCTTGGTAAAAAATAAAACCCTTGCATATAATGGCATTGCTAATTCAAAAGAAAAAGAAACAATTTTTTTTTGTCTAGGAGGAAGTGAACTACTGTAGCATCAGCACTTGTTTCCAGTGAGACCAATATTCACTGGAACTGGGTACACAAGTCCATTTGTGGAGAACAGTGGTTATGACTAACACCACCAGCATGGGAAAAAAGCACTAAGAACTCCCTTTTCTTTCAAAGCAGGGAAGTACCACTTACAGTTTCCTCGTCACTAAGCAAGAGCATCAGAGCAGCAATTAGGTCCTAAAACAACAGTCAAGAGGAGCTGCGTGTGGCTGCCACAGACTTCCTCAGCAGCAGACAGAAACCCAACCCTTCCCAAGAGCTGCTGCTCAGCATCGAGCTGTCAGGGCTGCAGCCAGGGCATACCAGGAATTACTGCTCCGGAAAGCAGAGCAAGTCCTTAACAAGGTTAACTTCTTCCTGGCAGCTTGAAGTATCGATGTGGAAGACGTAACACAAAGAAATCAAAACTGAGAGCCTTAATCACCATTTGATTCCCCACCTAAGGATGACTCGGGTATGATGCTACACCGCAGCTGAAACACTGTACACCACACCCTCTTCTCACAGAGCCCTTCCCTCACCGCCATACCTCAAATATTTTATCACCCTCTCCAGAAGTGCAAGATCAGAAGCCCTTCCATCTCAGTCTCCCCTGCATCTACAGGTCGCACGCACAGTTGGCTCCAAATGTGCCACGGATGCAGCACTGCTGGGGACAGGGGCAAGGGTTTGCAACAAAAAACATGTCAAGTAACGTGCTGTGCTTTCACTCTGCTTACTATGGCAAGCAGGCATCCGATTTTAATAAAATTACTTCTAATTTTTGAATTGAGAACTCTGACATATCTCGCTAGGCTTTTTCTGTGCTCCTATACCAAATGAACTTAGAGCACAGAGCACGTTACCAATCTCACTCCCCAAATTTGATCTGATTTCTACCCAGCCATTTTGTACTATTCTTCCGACTCCCTGTTAAAAAATCCAGTGGTTGACAACATCAATTACAAATCATCTTTTACAATTAATTTTATAAATTGTAAATAAAAATTAATTACAGCAGAGATAGAGCCATGAGTGGACAGAGCTGGCCAAAACCCAGGAATCAAAGGACCATCGTGCACACTTCTAGCCTGTGACTTTATCTACTGAACACCTTATAAAAGGTTTGTATTGTGCCCTGTAATGAAGCACAAACTTGGCATTACAGCCCAATCTCAAATAACACCATTTGAAGGATTATGATTTTATATTTTTGTCTCAAAACAAGGTCTCTGTACTTCTCTCTGACCATTCTTCCCACATACTGATGTCTCTCCTTGGTATCGCAACAGCTTTTGTTTATCTTTCAAGTGCTTCAAGCATTTAACAACTTTTTCGGGCACTCCTCGTTGTGCAGATCTGCCACATAAATCAACTTTATCTAATTCATCATATTACCTAATTTCCATTTTAATTCCACTCTGCTTACCCAGAAACCAACAATAACCTACGAGATTAAGCTGGGAAAAATTCCAAGAAACTGGAACCGCATTATCCAGTTGTACCCAGTCTAGAGGCAGCAGGAAGTTGCCACCTGCTCGGACGACGGAGCCTTTCTTCTACAGGTTATTCTTTGCCTCTCAACCAAATCCTACAAGAACTTGTGTGTTTTTCCAATTTACTTCTGCACCATTAACCTTGATAAAAACATCTAGTCACATGATCTTTTTAGTATTTGCATAAAATACAAATGTGTATATTCTCCAATTTACTCTAGTTACATTACTTCATTTTGTTTGCAGGTAAATTATGGGTATTCTCTTGTTCAAACAGAAATATTGCAAGGAGTTTTTTTATCAAAGAACTCAAAAGTAAACAAAAAGTCTTTGACTGCAGCACTTAAAAGGACAAAGTTAGAAAAGTCCTAAGTAAAAGAAACATTTAAATGTACTTCCTGCACGCACTCCAAAACAGATTGGCTTGCTTGATGAAAGAACAGAGTTTATCACTCTGTACTAAAATAGATAAGGTGATACAACTGTAACAGCACATTAAACATTTGAACCTAGAGGAAAGAAACAAGAATAATCATGCCCCAATTTGTGTCATAAAACTGCATCACCTCCCTGCAGCAAACTATGTGAACAGCACAGATACTGCCCGGCCTTCAGTCCACAGGCAGTATTTTCAAGGCTGGTTTAAGAGGACAGAACATAAGCTTTGCATTTCTAAGTATAACAAAGTGACCGGCACCAAGGAGACACGGGGCATGACACCAAACCACAAACGCTCTCCCTGCAGAGTTAGCTAAGCTTGGGAGACAAAGGAAGTGGCTAACACCACCGTTTTCTCAGTTTACAGCTCTGTATGAGTTCAGCTTGAACAACTGCAGGGCTGTCAAAAATATCTGTTACAAAACTAGTTATTAAATACAGTTATCAGATGTGTGCAAGGTATGCAATGCTTCAGATTCTCCAGCACAGGCATTCAGGGTTAATGGAAGGAGGTGGTGAAGTAAAAGAGTTGTAATACAGTTGAAAAATTAAATGTAGAAACATACCTTTTGTAGACTAGTTGGGTTCAGCTGCGTTTTGTCAATTATTTTTATGGCAACCTAAAGGAAGAGTTCATGATCAGTATTCTCCATAGGAACAATACCACATTATTACAACATGCTCAAATCCAGTAACAGAAACGTAAAACATGAAAATTACACAGAAAACCCTTAAGTTTCTTCAGCAAATTATGCACTTGTATTTGAACTAAAAACAGGAGAGAGGAAAAACCCTGGTATTTTAAGCATATTAACACAAGAAGCTCGCTGAGTCTTTTGCTTAACATTAAGACCATCACACTTATGACAGCGGGAGCTCCACCACCAGACAGTGCCCTGATAGAGAGCAGTGTGCCTACAGATAATATTTACACAGTATAATTACACAACAGATTACACAGTAGTGACTGGGCATTGGCAGATTCTAAAAACAGAGATTTCAGAGCAAATTTAAAGCAATTCCACACACATTTGGCAAGAACTAAGTTCGTCTTTGTAAATTCACTAAATATTTGTGTCAATTTGCTTCCTGATGGATATTTAAAAAAGTACTACTTATGCATCAACAAAAACCCACTGGCTGTAGTACAATTTGGACAAGTTCATTCCTTTACTGGTTCTGATCTTTTCAGTAAATACTGCACAGAAATATCAAAGAACAAAACGCAAATTTTACAAAACAAATAAAAGAGAAATTTAGTACCATGGTAACTAGTGAGATTTGAAGCAACGAATAGGCAACAGAAATTTCAGTGCAGTGCAATCTGGATATTGCATGAGTTAGAACAGGAAATGGGAATCTTTCTAGAATTACATGCCAATTGGTATTTTTCCTTTCTAAATTAAAGACTACACATACCAGAAGAAGCTCTACAGAAGCCAAAGAGATGGTGCCTCTCAGAGAGGCAAGATGCTGCAACTCACTGGTGCAAAGCAAGGGCTTCCAACTCCCCTTCAATTTTTGGCTCAAACAGTACAAGCTGCTCCTTCCCATGCCACAGCTCCCATTTCCTTGCATTGCTTCATGCTATCTTTGCCACCTGATTAACTTGGGATTGGCAACATATGGAATAAATATCTTACATCAAAGCAAATTTATATCCCTACATTCAAGTGCAAAAACACAGGGATGGATCATCATGATGGAGAGGGTAAGAAGGGAACAGTGTTCAATGCCTGGGTGTGTCACAGAATTATATAATTGAGATGGTGTTTTCTGAAACTGATATTCAAGACTTATTTTGAGCCCTTCTAGATGTAAGATACGATGAGACATAACCAAGAAGCGATCTAAGAATGCTTGAACTTCAGGGAGTATTTTCTTCTAAGGCAGGCTTATTAAAGATCACTATTTCCTGAGGCAAAATTCCATTGCAAAACCTTGAGAAATCACTTCAAAAATACAAACAAGAGAGAAACACATTAAGCAATAGGTATTTTTATATTAGCAGCTGTGTACGAAACCATGAAAGATTTTTATCTCTACCTTTATGTCTGTTGTTAACTTTGTCACAATAGTTCACAGTTATTCACTTCCTGCAATCTCTTACGAATTCATGCTGGATGTAGAGTGACCAGGGCCTTTGTCAACAGCAGATAATGTTATCTGAAAGTGACCTGGTGTCCCAAGACTACCCACACCACAGAAGATGGCTGTTCACACTGCAAGTGCATTCCACTCAGAAAAAACTGTATTTGTGTTCTGGGCTGTACCATTCTGGGCAATCTTGTAAGATGTAAACTTGTTTAAACCCACAAATTCTTAAGGTATTTGGTTTCCGCAAAGCCCCTCTCTCTGTTCTTTGGTGCCAGATGATCAGAGAGGTTTCTGACACTGTCAAACAAATTCAGCCCTGGAGATACAGGGAAAGTACACACTTCAGTTTTCCAAAATACAGACGCCCTAGCCTGTTCAGTGCACTAATTATAGCCTTAAAGGCAAGGTGAATTTGGAGAATTCCTATGCACATGAACACTAAGAGTACAATGTGTTAACACAGACTTTTAGAATTTGAATCTATCATCAGAACAGGGAGCAACTTCAGATGCCTTGATAAGGTCTCCAAATCACAGGCAAAGGGAACCTGCCCTCAAGAATAACTCTGCACTTTTCACATGACATGAATCTGGAACAGTTTCAAGTACTGTGTGCTAAGGCCAATGCTGGAGGAATGCAAGCCCACCTACACTATTACACCACTGCATTAGCAACAATATTCTGTGTGAAATCATTAGTAGAACTAAAATTAACTTTGCTTCCACCATTCATAACAACATGACTTAAAAAATTCCTCCTACATGATTTGAATGAGGGAGTTAAAGCAAGGAGAAGTTGGGACACTGAGCAAATCGGCCAAACTGCTACCATTCAGAATGTTTTCTCCCTCTTAAATTTCACTTTTTGCAAGAGAAGAACAGAAAGAAGATGACAATAGATTCCTTGGAGTCAGACTTGGATCATGAAAGAATTCTGCCTCACTGGGAAACTTCAACTCCCCGGCTATTAACTGAAAACATGCCTTTAATGAACAGAAAGATCCATAATAGTTTTTGCCATCTCAGTAACAGCAAAACGTAGTTTTCTAGTTTAGATTAATTTTGGCAAGTATGGGAAACTTGTCAAAGGAAAAACCCTTTGATAAAACTACAATTAAAAATACATGGATTACAGTCAAAGAATGAACAAAAGCAGACTGACAATGAAGATTCATGGTTTTGAAAGGGCAGACAGACTACAAATAACACTCTCCTAGGCAGGGGATCTCAAAAGAGTGTGTTCCCAAACACCAGCCCTAGTGCAGTGAAGCTCTGCAGTGAGCTGAAGGCCATACACTCCCTGCAGGAAAATTCAACTCCTTCAAGTTAGACTAAAGTTCTGATCACGCCCCAAAAGGGCTCAACATTTCTCCCTTTCTGTAATGTGAGGCTGGGGTCTCATCACGCAGACACACTAAAGATGGAAATGGGAAAGAGCCCTGGAACCTACTCCAATTGGAAACGTGAAATCTGCATCCCAAGCAATAGGAAAATTCACAGGGAAGGATTCCAGATGCAAGGAGATGAGCAACTACCCTCAAAGAATGCTGGAATAAACATTCCTCCCAGGAAGTGACAGAAAAGTGCTGATCTGCTTCAAGATTTGGAAGGTAATCAGTGCAGAGATATAAAGAAGGAATTGCCATAAAGTGAAACTGATTCAGACACTTAAACATTAAGAACATTAAGAACAGAGCCACAGAGAAAAAAAGGAGAAGATAAGTGGGGTTCAAATACAGCAAGGACACAGCAGAGATGAAAACTCATTAAAGTGTGACTCCCAAAACTGAGCGCTTAATTTACGTTTTGGTAAGCAAGATGGAAAAAGAATAGGAACAAAGATAGGACAGGCAGCAGGAATGAGCGTGTAAAGCAGGAAATCACAAATTCAGGAAGATGAGTGCCATTTGGCTAAGGCAAGACTGAGAAGATTACCCTGGAACTCTTAAGAGCAGCAGGTCTAAAGAAGAAAAAAAAAAGAGAGAAAAAAAAAAAGCATTCTTGTAGCACAGATTTCTAGCATCTATGAAGAGCAAAATGGCAGAGCAAGGTTTAGAAATGACCAGACAACTTTTCTATCTCCAATTTCCCATCAAACTTCTAAGCAAAAAATTGTAAGGAAAAAACCGTAAACAGACAGAAGGGTTAAATGCAGCATATTTTCTTACAGTTGTGTCCTTTGGAAAAAAAAACAAGATATCAGTACCTGGACTACTGTAAAGCCTCATCTAGGAGGATGCATGGAAATTTTCAAACTAGATAAGCTGAAAAGTGCACAGACATTTTTTTTTTTTTTTTTTTTTTTTTTTTTTTGTTGTT
>VWZG01002136.1:286737-301741 GCA_013396735.1 Grallaria varia
TTGAAGGAGTTAAGAGGCACCATCAAATACAATGGAAAACATTTAAACAACCTTTGAGATGAGTTAGCAATGAAGGCAAGATTCAGCAAAGTACAAGGTGGTGCTATTGCTGATCACAAGCAAACCCCATCAATTTAAGAACCACGAGAAAGGTTAGCAGTCTAAAGATTGATCAGATAAATACTTCTGTAAGGGGAAGGGTGAAGTAATGATATTGAAGAAATTGCTATCCAGAACATTGTGAACAATTTTGGTCATAGACATCTAAAATATGTAATTATTATCAACTTTGTACAGATCATCTAGCAAGGGGAGAAACTTTACTCATCTCCCTCTTAAGAAAAAAAAGTTAAATATTTTGAAGATATTCCTATCAAATTAGCTTAATTGTTCCCTTCTCAGGAATGACACTCATTCTAGGTAATCAGTACCAATGGCCACATCCTGGAAAGTATTTATGGTCTGAATTGACTGAATGACATTAATTCCATGAGAGTTAAAGAAACTTAGTACCCAAATCTTTCCAAACTTAGCCAAAGATTTTACAGTCTCCTTAATTTGTTGAAATTTCAAACAAAAATAATGAATCAAGAGTTCATTCAACACAGTTACGTGCAAGTAAAGGAAAATGTACTTCAGGTTTTCCAAAGTGTGACATGATACCTATCTCCAAGCTCTACAGCTACAATAACAGCAAGAAAAACTAACCAAGTACTTGCAGGTCCCATATAAAGTATCAGGAAAGAGGAGGGAACTTACGTGGAAAACAATTAACCAGAAACTTTCTCTACAAATGAGCACTAACTTTAACATCAGAAGACAACTGGAACGGTCAGCTTAAAAAAAATAAAAAAATCCCTCTCAACAGCTCTTGCAAAATCATGTTCCCTCTGTTCTTCCCAGTGCTACTGAACTCCGTATTAGCTCAGAAAAAAATTCCCTTAAAGCACTGCAGCCAGCCACACAGCTTTCTGTAAAAGTCCCTCCTGGTATCAGTAAACATTTACTTCCTTAGACATTTGGCAAGAAAAGGTCAGCAAGGTGTTTCTCCCTGTTTCAGTACATAAGAGTTGCTATTAACAAAACAGCACCAAGAAACACCTTCTTGTAACAAGCAAACAGGACTACAGCTCACCAAATCAGAACCACCATTAACTTCAAGTGAATAATTACATTGCAATGGCATGCAGAAACTAATTATGGAGCTGAGTTAGACACTACGAAGAGATAGAAGAGAAAGCTTGTCTATCCTACACACACTGAGACACATAAATTGTCTCTGAACAAACCAGAACATCTTCCAAAGCAGCGCAGCACTACAGACACCAGCAGAACTCCTGGGAGACACATTGCTTTGGCAAAAAAATACTGCACTTGGGCTACTCACACAGCATAATCAAGATGATATTTAGCTCTCATTCCCGATTTCCCCTTTAATATAGCCCTGCACTGTGCAGCATAGAGACACCAATATGCAGACTTTTCAGCAAGTTTGTTTAGTTGCTGTATATTGATACCTTCTTTGAAAATGGAGGATTTAGCCAAGAATATTAGTAGCAAATTGTAACACAATTTAGATGGATAGGGACTCATCAAAAATACAAATCTAAGAGACCATTTTCAAAAGAAATGGTTTGGTAATCATCACTAAAAATTATAGTTTTCAATTTCCACTTTTTTCTACATCAGTGGCAGTATCTCCAGTAAAATGTGCGCTATGTTCACAGACCCAGAACGATGCTAATTCTAAGAGAACCATCACAGCTACAGCAATTCACTGCTATTTACACCCACACTACTTTACCTCTCTGCCAGTTAGGATGTGCCTTGCCAGTTTTACTTTTGCGAAATTCCCCTTCCCAATGGTTTTAAGGAGTCTGTAATTTCCAATATGTGGCTGCTCATCTGCGCAGGAGGCTATGGAGTTCCTGCAGCGAGCTCCAGAGCGCCCAGTTCGAGAGGAAACTTCCTGCCGTCCGTCTCCATGGGACGTGTGCTGCAATGAAAACATACAGAGATAAGGCTGAGAAACAAAGACAAAACATATAGATGATGAGAAGCACACAACATCCAAAAACGTTAGCAATGCCTTTGAAGAAACCATGAAAGGATCCAACTCGAACTTTAGATTCACACCGAACTTTGCTCCCACGGGGACAATGAAGATGTTCCCAGTTTGTAACACAGTATCCATTTCATCACCTGGTAAAGACCAAGTAGAACATCATCTGAACTGCAGCAACAGTTGAGCATTTTTAGGAACACACATGGACTGCCAAATGAGTTACAAAACATAGAGGTGTTTGATATTACTTCCCCTTTGAATTACTGTGCTAACTAGTGCAGGAAAGCCTTTGGAAAGGAAACACAAATAAAGCTTTTCCAAGAGCACAAAATGTTAACCCTTACTGGACAACTTATTACTACTGAAAATATAATAAAAGGGGTTTTTTTCCCCATCTTGTACTATACCACTGTTCCTACAAAACCACAGAACTGAAAATACCCAGGACAGCCTGGAGAACTAGGGAGGAAATCTCACCTAATGTACAGAAATCTCAGACACTGATAGGCTGAGAACCAGTTACAGAGACCTGAGACACTGTCTACAGCCTTGTAAAGTTTCTTTCACTCAGCTTCCCTGAACAGCTAATAATTGCAAAAATGAACAGGCATATATCATACCTATAATGGTCTTTATTCATTAAATCACGTGGTGAAGATTAAAGCATTTTTTCATTTCCTGACAGTCTGTTTATGAAAGAGCAGGTTTGCTTATGTTCTTAAATCATGGCTGAGGTCTATAGCTCGACCTCACTAATTAAAGTATTAGTTAGAAATGTTTAGCAGCCTGCCAGTGCAGAGCAAATATCTGTCTCCACCAAAGATGACACATTAAATTCAGAGTCAACCCAGAAACCCCAGATCTTGCTCTTCTACTCCTCCTCCGGTTGCTGAAACCCAGTGGGGACAACCAAGGAACTGGTACACAGAAACATTAAGTCTGAAAGTCATTGTAGCATGAAGATGAGATCATATCTCAAGAGCTAACAACCATGGTACAGGCACAAATGAACAAATCTGTGCTTGCATGACACTTGGCAAGTTTGACACTATTTAATAACCTGATGTAACCTTGTGACCATATACTCTGGCATCTTAGGTTCCTTGCTTTAACTTGAGTGCAACAGCTGTGATAAAACTATTTAAAAAACCCCATAATTTAATTTAAGAACGACTACTGATAGAAGTCTATGGCAACTCTTGGAAAATCGTTTCAATAGTTACTATTTAAAACAAACCCACACAGTGTGGTGCATATTATGTTTTAATATCAATCTGGCTTTATCTTCTCCTTACTGCCTGGCTACTGCATTGCCACTACATTTATACATCCCGTAAGGTACTTACTTTCTATGATCACAATACTTTACTAAGTGATAGGTATATTGAGCTTCCTTAACATGCTGCTGTAAGAATGATTAAAGACAAGGAGACCTTTCCTGTACTTGTGTTCAGAACTCTCTCCTATAAAACATCTTTTTGTGGGCTCATGCTAGACATGGACATGCCATACCAACAGTAGGTGCAGTAGGACTAAACACAAAGACTGCATCTTCTGTTCAACACCCCACTGAATTTACATGGGCAGAACTAACACTCTTGGCAGAAGACCATCTATGACTGACCACCAATATTGACCCTCACTCTTTTTTTAAAAGAGTTACTGCTTCCCATTCCCTTACCGTAATATGACTTTCATTCCTGGATCCTTACATGCACAATTGCACATTTTGCTGAAGTGAAACACAAAGCTTACTTTCACGCAGGATATTGAATGCTCCTGATGATTTGCCCATTCTTCCCTATTTCATACTCTAGCAATCTTTATCCTAGTTTTCAGGAGCAAGAGTAGACATTCCTTCCCAATCACTAATAAGTGGCACAAGAACAAGAAGCACACCTGTAAAAATATCCAGTAAAATTTCAAGTCTTGATAACAATTCAATGTTCTCAATAATATTTTGAGACCTACAACAACAGATGAGTGTTTATCAGTAAGTAATTCTCAAGGAGAGGAAGGACAAGACCAGACACCAGCAGAAGGAACTACTGAAGCCAGTGAAATCCTGCGTTAACAATTTCAGTATTTTGCATGTCCTTGAAGTCAGCCAGGTGCTGGTTGTTCAGGCCATCTTAGTCACTCCTGTGTGTACTGTCAATGCAATGCCAATCCCCTACCTTACCCTAAACTTTGACTTCTAACAAACCTTGCAACACACAATGCAGAGAACTTCTCTGTCAGCTCCTTTCATACCTTCTAGTATCAAATTATTCAGACCAACTAGAAAAAAGCAGCAACTGCTGATGCTAGATGCCAACATCCTCCTGCGCTACCCGTGGTGATCGTGGACCGGGGATGTTCCGTACAGGGCCATGAGGATATTTCTTGCATACACTAGAGGAAGCGTTGCTTCAGCTCAAGTACAGCATCCCAGGAATACAACTGTACTTGACACTGAACAACACTGAGCTGGTAACTTGGTGTTGATCAGAACTATTCAGACCACAGCCCTTCCACACTGTGCACTTGGCCCAGGTGCACCAGCTGGCTTCAGCGGGAGCCAGCTTGCCTCCCAGCAGGGCTTGTTAGCTTAGGCTCTCCGGCAGACAAATTCAGCAAATAGGCTGCTTTTGAACCACGCATTCTGAAAACAGAGTATCTGCATCTGCGCGGTCTTGTGCTTGGACTGATACATCATGTTAGTCCTGAGCTAGCCCACGAAGCAGCTGAGATGTGGGCATCAGGTACCACATATTCCCAACCCAGAGAACCTGTGTACAAGTTACTCAGAACAGATCTTCCTCATATCCTCCTTAATATAAGCAGTATCAGGCAAAAGAAAGATTGTTATACTAACAAGCTCTATTCCACATAGTAAACCACCCAGTTAAGATATCTTAAGAGCTTCACTGTCTGTCCTTCGTTGAGAAATGACTTTTTGTGTCCTAACAATTTTTCCCATGCTTCCCTGCTTTGCACTTAAAGGGCAGAATTAATAGCTCATTTGGAGTAGTGTTGAGAAATGGAACACAAGCTCCTTGTATGGAGGTTTGCATTTCCACCCTAACCCAGATTATTTCTTTTCAAGAATATGATCTTTCTGAGCTATGGGTTTTGAGTATCAAGCTGTGTGTTCCTAAGCAGTTCAGTTTTCTCCAACTGACTTGTTCATAACTGTGTTTTGTTCTGTAGAAATCCAGCCATTTGCAGCCATATCTTATTTGGACTCTTTCACTTCACATAAATAAATCTATCAGCAAGTCCTTCCTCTGTCAGACATATTACTACATTGAACAGAACCCAAGCTTTCTAAAAACCACAGAAAACAGATTTTCCATTTCAACATGGACTTTCTTTTGCATATGGAAATGAAGGAAGAACATAAACTCAGAATTGAGTGAAAGTGTTTCTCTCAACCAAGTAATTTTCAAGAAGCCATGATAGGGAGATGGGAAGCTAAACGGCGTAGGCAAAAAGCAAAATATAGGTGGTCCAGGAAAAGTTCAAATCACACACAGGCTTGTATAGCACCTGGCTGTACTCAGGTACTTCCCAGGGCAGTTCCCTCAGCAAACAGATTAACACCAATCTCAGCCTGGAGAAACAGTAATAGCTCCTCTGCTCTCTGAATTGAGATGCAGGTCATTTGTCTTTTCCCAGAAGGTAGACCCTCAACTCTGCTGATTTTGCCTCCCTCACCACACTGATTCCCAAAAACTCTGTCCAATTTCAGGCTTCTTTCCCAGGTCCCTATTTATATGGCTTCAAGGTTTGTCTAAAAACTTCAACATTTATAACAAGCATGTCTTTATTTGTGATACATTTCCATACATTGTGGTAGACAACCTGTATCTCCTGGAGATGCATTCTGTCTAAGAGTAAAACTTGTTAATGACACCACGGCCAAGAGATTCCCAAAATATCCGCCCTTACACAAAGCAAGACCACAGTGCTTAGATGGGGAACTGAGGAGACTCGGTACTTTGTGCTACATCAGGCTAGCCAGTCACCCCTTCTTTTAAAAGAAAAGTCGCCTGAAATCCACTCGTGACAAGAAACCACCTTCTTCCACATCTTGGCATGTATCAGGTTTCATTTCAAGGTCTTTTAAATACTTTACAGTTTTGGTGTTTTTTCACTACCCACCTTCAAGCCAACTAGGCAACCTTTCTCATAAAAACAAAACATTCTTCTCCCCACCTCCCAGCTCTACTCTGTTATTACTCCACCCAGAAGGAAATGGAGTAAAATATCTCCATTTGTGAGAGACCTAACTGTGAGGGAGGGATAGAACCTGAGACCAGCTATAACTGGAACACAACACAAAACCCACCTTTTCGCAAAAGCCTTCCCCCAATGATGAGCCGACATCCTTTCATAGCCAGATAATGATTAGCATGAAGAGAAAGAAAAAAGAAAAGGAAAAAAAGTAAAAAGCAAATGAAGTATGAAGGTGTCGACAACGGAAATCTTTTAGGTAGATGTTAGTTTTATCCAGTATCTGTATGATTTCAGGTATCTTAACATGCAGAGCATTAGAAACACACAGAGCAGAGGATGACTAGTATCAAAATTCTTGAACTGCTTAAGCAGATGCCAACAGTTGAGAAAAACCTGAAAGATACAGAACCTGATATCCATTTGAAGAGCTGAAAAACGGTAAGAAATTACAATGTCCAAGACCTGCAAAAATCCATGTTCATTTACAGAAAGTAGGAAACACTTTCTACAGCAGGGAGGAAAAATTGCATCAGCTTTTTTTTAAAAAACATTTTTAATACAATAGTGAAAACTACCTTCTCATCAGTCAAAATGAACTAATAAAATTTAATTCTACAAAAATCTCTAGGAATGCTTATTAACTTAGCCTCCCTCACCTCTGGAAACAACCTAACCTCCCTCCCTCCCTAACCTCCCTAAGTGGTATTATAAAATTTATTGTAAAGCTGTCAGATCAGTAACAATCATGACAGTCTCATTCAATTCAGCATTTTTAATTATAGTAAGAAAAACACATACTTAAAACTTATACTTTACAATGTTAATAATATAAGAATTCCAGGACATGATAAGCATGAGCCACTAAATTGCTTCATTACCTTAACCTGGGAACACAGTATATAAACACATGGCAATTTCTGGCTGTGCTACCCCCAACAGAACTCTTATTTATGGAAAACTTATCAGGAAACATCCTATTTTTTTTAAATTCAAAAACATTTTAAATGAAACATGCAAAGACAAAATTTCATTGCAACCCTTCCTAACAACGTGCTGTATTTTATTTTCCACTTATCATTAACGTCTTTAGGAACACACAGACCGCTGAGTACTATTCAGTGTAAGAGGAAAAAGGTAGCCCTAAGGATATTCAGAGGTGGTATCTTAATGAGCAGAGATATCCCTGAAACAGCACAGCAGGGCATCCTGTGACTGCTGACGAAGGAATTCTACAGGAAAGTCAAAACAGAGACTTACATTTCTGGCAACGACCAAGAGGTGTCACAGCAAACACTCAGCCACAATTGTTTATATACTAGTTACTGCTCTGGGAATCCCTAAATCAACCTATATTCTAAAATATTGCATTCTTTTGCTAGATGATAAAACAGGAACATATCAGGTAAAGATGGCCTGTACTTGTCCTGATTTTATTTCCCTCTCACCACTGACCAGGGCATAAATCAGGACATGGAGCAAGGTGGATTTTGTCAGATCCAGTATGCACACGTTGACATTTGCATAACCAATTATTTTCTTCCAACACATATAATTAAAAGGCATTTTTTAGACTAGCTTACTACATAATCAATCTTAAGGGTAAACAGTCACGGTTTCCATCTTACAAAATTTTAAATGCTGTCTTAACAAAGAAAAATGCTACCAGTGTGGCACTAAAATTATCAGTCCATGAGGGCAGATTTATTCCCTGAAGTGGGCTACAGCCCTACCACTATGGATGCTGTGACCAAGTGGAACAACTGAAAGGGTCAGAATTCAGGAAGGGAGACAAGCAGATATTCTACAACTATAAATTATATGTCAAGGGAGAGAAAACACTAATTTGGACATTCCACTGTCAAGATGGGAAGATTTTATTGAGCCTGTCATAGTACTAATTCATGTAACTGGTACGACACTTCATGAAAATGAGTGGCTAGTTTAATTAGGTCGTATCTGTCAAACAACCAGTTTAAAGGGAGAACTTGAAGAGTAAATAGTCTCTAGCACACATAAGCTATACCTCTCTGACACACATTCCTAATTCTTCCAAATCTCAGTGGGAAAGGTGAAATAAAGGAAAAAACCAGGAGTAATACTCAGGACACAGCAGCTCCAGCTCAAACTGAGCACAGCGATGCAACTTCCTACACTGGTCAGCCTGATGGAGACAGACAGTATGGACAGAGGACACTTTCAGCTGGCAGAGGGAGTATTGCTACCCAAAGCAACACTTGCACACTCTCAGTTCTGGCCACTGACCAGTGGTGGAATTGCAATGGGAATTGCTAGTGACAAATGCACCAGTGCCCTAAAGATCACAGCGGGAAAGTGGCAACAGTCAAGCATCAAGCCTTCAGAGAAGGAACGACGGTCCCCCTCGCAGACACAGAGCGACTGGCTCAAGAGTCCTTTTAATGTAAAACTACTACAGCCTCTGTGATGTGTTTGACATCATTTGGTTCATACTCTATACAGCATATGAAAGAGAGTGAATCTGTAATTCCATGATTAGCACCGAACAACACAACAGTGAAGAAATCCTGCTTATATAATCAAAAAGATAAGTCTGGTGCCGGTTAGAAAAGCTCTTTAAAAGCTCTTTTGTTGCTTCACATTATCAAGATCTGACATTCATCATGTCTTTCCAGCCAAAGTTTCTTTACTGCTGATTAAAATGGGTATTTATTGACATCAGTCTGGGGAATAATAGCTGAAGAGCCAACCATACTCTATTCTTCATCAACAATACTGCCAACTAAGTTGTTTCCAGAATCATCACTGTCAATAATTACATCCTAAACAAAAACAAAAAAATCTCAAAAAACAACAGCAAAACAAACAAACAAAACACCCAAAAAACCAAACCCCTCACAGTTGGTTTTCAAAGACCACATTGAGCTTGCAGACAGGAAACTTTGTTTAGGCTTTAACCCTGCAGGAACAAATTTTATTTGAAAGTCAATTTCTGTTCAGATGTATATATATACACACATGGAGCTCAACAACTTGCTGCTTTATGGGCCAAGAATTCCTCTTAATCCAAGGGTTTCATCCAGGAGACTGACTGGAGAATTACCACAGGTACACTCAGTAGTATTTTTCATTTTTATATTTTAAGAGCAGTAAGCATCTATTTATGATATTTTATAAAGATTTTTAGTGGTAGATGATCTCCACACTAAGCAGAGCCAATCCTGATACACCATGAGCCTAAAAAAAATAAAAAATATGACCTCCATTTTTGATCTGGCTGACGTCCATGAGGCAGCATTACTTGACTGAGAAGAAGAGGAAGTTGCAGACACATGCTACTTATATATCATATGAAATGGAGATCTGGAGAGACAAATGCCTCCACTCTTTGAATTCCTTTGACTTGAGTCACCTGAGACATGTTGTCAACAGGAACTGTCCGCTTACATCAACATGAATATGCCTTTTTACTAGAACTAAAATGGAGAATTGAGTAGGTAAGGATACCAGGTGAGTGGGTAAGAAAGGCTAGGAAATACTGTATTTCCTTTGGTGGTTTTTTTTTTTCCCAGTAATTTCTGTAATTGTGATCTGGTTTTCAGACTGCTAATTCTAAGGCCACAATTAAAGTCCCATTCAGTGGTGCTATAGAACTAGGTCTGACTTTTTAACAACTTTTGGACTAAGGTCCTGTATCTTACCTATTCTGAATTACTGAAATAATGGGAGAAGGGGAGTTAAGGGAAGAAAAACCAGAAAAACCAGAAGTTTTTTCCTGGAGCAGAACACCACAATTTGTGAAAGACGCATCATAGTCCTTGTATGTCTGTTTGCAGTTGTGGCATAACTCAAGTTACCTTAGCTCCAGGCTGCTGCGCTACAACTGGCTTAATTTAAACCAAAACAAAACCAGAAAGAAGCATTTCTAACCCTCCCCACCTGAACTGGACATTCCCATCCTCCACTGTGTCAGTTATTTGCAGCCACACAGAATGGGGATAAACCTAATTTTCTTAAGAGTTTGTTTCAGTCAGATCAGAGCTGACCAGACTTGTCACATAGACCCACAGACCATGGGTGGGAAGAGGCAGCTGATGCCCCTAGCAGCCTCCCATCAGTTCGAGCTGACTGAAACCAAATGATAAACCACCTCAGCACACGCCATTTAGCACAGCTGAAAAATGAAACGTCTCACTTTAAAATGTGAAAATACTAGCAGTCAGTGAATTGCAATGTCACTCAACCCCACCAGATATTTTTTGAGTACAAACCCAGTACCAGGCGTATCAGGCACCCCCGGCAGTAAGAAATGCACAAAAAAAGCACCCTTCTAGTCTGTGAAAGTTTGGAAGTAAAAAAATACATCCCAGCTGAATTCCTAAAATATTTTTTATTTCCAGTTATTCTGCCACCTTCATCTGATTTAATTCAAAACAGAACATTTATTACAACTGGTGAAATATATGGGAAAATGTCGATGGCCCTGTGCAAGAAAATCTATCAGAACTCTTGGCCACAGGAATGCTTCCCTCCTCAGCCCCTTCTTTAAAAAAAACCCATAGGATTTCATGCTATGGAAGAAAGCATTCTGATTACAGATCTATTTGTAATAGGAGAAGACTGATAAATAATATATAGAACAATGCAAGCTTGCATATTGTCTGCAAATGCTCTAATGGATTTCATAGTTAATTGGTAATAAACCAAGATGTACTGCACTAACCTTCACAGTATTTCAAAATCACATTTTTGTATCTAACCCCACCTTTACTAAACCTTTTTAAATTAAAAAAAAAAAGGAAGTGATACTTCTGCTGCATAGAATCCTTTTCTTGTGCAAGCACAGTTGCCATCACGCTGGCATTTTTCAACAGCAAATTTTTCACATTAGGCACAGTCATGGAGATAAGAGTATATTTTAGTCTTTCTTTTCCTCAAATTACTTAAATTTTTAATTCAGATTGACCTGCAGAACCAACACATTTAAAGCAGTTACCTTTTTTCCCTCTAAAAACCACAGCTGTGCAATGAACATAAAAGTTCTAATTAAATTGGTTAGTCCAAACCTTTTCTATTTCATGCTTTATTCCAACCTCCATAGAACCTGTATTTCCTTGTTTCTATCTACAGTTTGCTACCATCTTCCCACTCTCTGAATATTTTTTGAATGAATACTTGTCCTACTCCTCACAATCTTGCTCCTTCTTCTCCTATTGTCACTGGTTGTCCTCCATCCTGCCATATGCACATTCCTCTGTGCCTTCTCTTACATTTTGTTTTCTACCATCTGTCTTCCTTTCCCATTGTGTTTCCACACTTCTCCTCCATCTTCTCTCCCTTCTCATCGTTAGTAAAGCAGGTTTACTCATTTGTTCTGTCACCTAAAGTCCTTCTTCCACATCTACCCTGTCTCCCATGATGAAGGAGGTCTCTACTCTCTCCCGTGCTTTTTCTCTCACATGCAGGACATATTTTTGAAGAAGACAGAAAAGATCTGATTGTCTTAGGCACTTCTGTGCCCTAAGCAGCTGGCAGCCACTGCTGCACAAGACATGGCCAGAGAGGAGCTGCTCTGTCTCTGCGGTGAGAAGCCAGCTCATCGCAGGCCAACAGCCAGCTTCCAACTGTCCAAGTGTGAAGTTCCTATGATCACAGATCATCTGGGATGCCTTTCCTCTCAAAACCAGGTGACTCGGAGCCAAATTCTTTAATATCAAAGGCACTAAAGGCTGGATAGCTCTGAGTAGCTTTTGGAGAAAGTCACTGTGACAGTATTTCCACTCCAGCAGTAAGTGTCTTGATAAAAAGCCTTAAAAAGACAAAAAGAAAATCAAGTACTGACAATGAGACCTTTTCTATTTAACAGGAGTTGCCAACTGCTGAACGTGGTTAACTGCAAGCACAGACAATGATAATTTACGCTCACTGTCATTCTGGAGGCTAA
This sequence comes from Grallaria varia, assembly GCA_013396735.1. Lineage (NCBI taxonomy): Eukaryota > Metazoa > Chordata > Aves > Passeriformes > Formicariidae > Grallaria > Grallaria varia. The sequence goes on from VWZG01002136.1 coordinate 298,944, forward strand.
CTTCATTTTCAAAACTGCAAGTATAGGCATGGATAAGCTATCATCAGCATGCTTCAATCAGATCCAACCCCAGCCAAGCCTTTGTCAGCAGTGCGAGCCTTCCAAGCAGAGAAAAGGCATTAACGGGGTCCACAACCATGGCCCAAAGACTAGCTGAATACCTTGGCACCCCTTAAGCCTCTTCAAGGAGCCCTCAGAGTATTAACTAATTAGCCTTCTCTTAGGTGAAAGAGAATCAAGGGCTCAATTTACCTGCCAACACAACACACCCAGATTTGGGGTGGATGAACAGTTAGTTAGTTGAAGTACCAGAACTGTCATGTTTGGTATTAAAAAAGAGACCCACAGCCTCTTCACAGCTGTAGGGGTGACCCCGACAGACTAAATGTCAGATTTAAACTCAGTTTTAAGCAAGGCTGAACAGAATATGGTTTGGTAAATTTCTAGATAGCTGATGGCCCAAATATCTGAGAGAGCTTCCTGATGGATATGGTATTGCATTAGGGGGCTTGGTTCAATGGATTTGGCCAGTACTCAGATTAATCACTCCCTGTCAATATCACTACCTACAGGTATTTCTGTGGTCACCAGCACAGATTACAGCAGATGAAAAACATGCCTTAACCTAAACCTAAGGCAGTTCATCTGCAAGCAAGACAATCCATACATGTTAAATTATGAAGACTACTAAAGAGAAGTGTTGGACCAATATTTTGATGTGAGAACAAGGTGCCTTAAGAGGAAGACATGTAAAAATCTACATTCAAGTGCTAGAACACACAGCTTGTGAATAATTATGATTCCTTGAGCACACATTAAGCATTTCCACCATTAGGATTATCCACAGTAGAGTTTGAATCAACTGGGGAATTTGATCTGAACACTTCCTTAAGTTCACTGTGGGGCGTCCACACATTCACATGGAGCTTGAAAACCTCAGCCAGGTCTGCTTACAGACTAAAACAATTATCCAAATAAACTCTGTATAGTATTTTGTAGAGTATGTTTCAACTTCAACTCTCCCCATGGCATAGGAAGGGCCGCATAATATTTTAATTATTTTCTTCCACAAGACAGGAAGCTCATTGAGATTTTACAACCAAATACACTTGGTTGGCTTTTTGCTCAATACAGCCCTTAGCCTGCAGGTTGCATGTAGTGCTAAAACAAATAAAGATCACAGAAGTTAGAAGTGCCTATTATGTCAATAAAATCTAAACCCCTAGTAATGCAGTAATTGTTCCATGCAGCATGTTTTCTAATGCTTTGTCTGGTCTTGTTTTAAACAATGGGGCTACCATCACTTTTCTCGGACTATTTATAGTCTGCAACAATCCAACAGTTTTTCCTCATCTTTAACCAAAGTTTCCACCTTTTATGCCAGTCCAAAACATAAGAAGCCCCTGCAAAAAAAAAAGGGGGGAAACAAAACAGCCTCCTCTGTCAAGCTTAGCATCTGTCTTGTAAAGAATATCACACAGCCTTTACAGAAAACCGAACACAAAGTTCACTGATCTATTCATTTTAGACTACAGCGAGTGACAACTCCCTTCTGTTTATCATTTGGATACATGTCAGAGCCTATACAGAAAAAATGGTTAGACAGGAAACACCAGGATCAGGTAAGTTTTAACTCAGAAAAAATACAGGTCCCACCTGCAGAAAGGGAGATACCCACAGAGCTTCGTTTGTGGCTATATGCTCATGTGGTAGGACTACTTTTTCTTTCTTTCTTTCTTCCTTTAGCATTCGACCTTTGTGATTGTTAATACAGTGTCCGATTTAATCTTGTAAACAGAGTGTCAATTCCTAAACCTTGGCTTTGTCAAGGCAAAAAAAAACAGGGCGGGGGGGAATGGAGGAAGGAAGGAAAAGGCTCCCTTGTGCGGAGGGTAATTCCAATAAAGAAACCTTTTTAATGTAATCTGAACAGGTGACTAGCCTAATAGCGTCATTACCATAGAGAACCCTGCAAATTAAGCAGGGAAGAGGCCTATTATCTAGGTCACCTAGCCCACCCCTAGCCTGGCTGAATTACTCCCATCTGTTTATCAGAGGTTTATTAGGCTTTTTAGCAGCAAGTTTGCACAGTCGGAGAAGGCAGCAGCCCCCCAGGACCTCCCTGCCCACGGCGGATCCCCGTGACCGACATGGCCAACCCGATCCCCGCCACCCGGAGAGCAGGGAGGGAATCACAGAGGGCACATCGGGTTTGGCGGGGCGGGCTGCGGGGAGATGCCCGCAAAACGCCACGGAACAGGCAGACCTGGGGAACGGGTTAAAAAATAATCGATGCCGAATGAATCGGTGGTGCGGGCAGCGCACGGGGGCGATGCCCCCCGGCCGGGCGCGGTGCGGGGCCGGGCGGGGCGCGGTGCGGAGCGGAGGGTCCCCCGCGGCCGCGGTACTCACGTTCTCGGTGTCGCGCTCGTTCACCGTGGGCAATGGAGTCCGAGTGGACATTTTCCCTCACTCGGGCGGCCGCGCCGCGCACAGACACACACACGGGCCCCGGGCTGCGCGTCTGCTCCGAGATGGTGGTCGCAGGGAGCCACCATGAAGGACAAGGTGCCTGGCGGGGGGCGGCGTCGCGTCGGGGCCCCCCCACTAGATCCTCCTCAGGGAGCGGAGCGGCCTCGCCCCCTCCGAGTCCTGCGGGCTCATCCTACGGCCGGCGGTCCGCGGGGGTCAGCAGTGGGGCGGGGTGCGCCTCATCCAGCGGGGAGGAGAGGGAGCCGGGGGAAAGGATGGAGCGGAGGGAAGGGAGGCGGCGAGGGAGCGGCTCCGGGGGGGAGGGG
>VWZG01002136.1:301786-320449 GCA_013396735.1 Grallaria varia
TGGGTGCCCGCCCGCCGCTCCCGCCCTGCCCGCCTGTCCCCCGCCCCGCCGCCGCTCCCGGGCGAGCCAAGATGGCCGCGCGGCTCCTCCGCGCCCGCCCAGCGCCGACATGAACCGGAAGGGCCCGCCCCCCGCCCGGCGTCTGCAGGGGCCGCGGGCTGGGCGGCCCTGCCGGCCCGGGGTGGGCTCCTGTGATACGGGAACCTGCCCCTGAGCTCCCGGGGTGGGCTCCTGTGCTACAGGAGCCTGCCCGCCTGGGGTGGGCTTCTGTCCTTCAGGAACCTGCCCCTGCCCTCCCGGGGTGAGCTTCTGTGCTACGGGAACCTGCCCCTGCGCTCCCGGGCTGGGCTCCTGCGCTGCCGGGGCCGGGCCCGGGCCCTGCCCCATGTACCGACCCCGCCGCCCTCCCGGCTCTCGGAGCAGCCCCGCGGCTCACACCGGTCTTCGCCCTTGTGAGACCCCACCCGGAGTGCTGCCTACGGTTCTGGTGTCCCCAGCATGAGGAGGACACGGAACTCTTGGAGCAAGTCCGGAGGGGGCCACGAAGTTGATGAGTGGAGTGGAGCACCTTACCCGGACAGGCCGAGAGAGCTGGGGCTGTGCAGCCTGGTGGAGAGAAGGTTGTGTGGGGCCCTTACAGCAGCCTCCCAGTATCTGAAGTCTCTCCAGGGGAGCCAGAGAGGAACTCATTGTCGGGAACTGTAGTGATAGGACAAGGAGTAATGGGTACAAACTGGGAGAGGGAAAACTTAGGTTAGAGACTAGGAAGATGTTCTTTACTGTGAGGGTGGTTGGACACTGGAACAGGCTGCCCACAGAAGGTGTGGATGCCCCATCCCTGTAAGTGTTCCAGGCCAGCTGGATAAAGCCTTGAGCAACCTGTTCTGGTGGGAGGTTGTAAGGTTGTTCCTGCCTATGGCAGAGGGTTGGCACTAGGTGGTCTTTCATATCCATTCCAACCCCTTAACATTCCATGATTCAACAGGGACCTGCAGAACCCCTCCTGAGAGAGGAGCAGTGTGAGGCAGGGTGGGGAGTTCAGGTGTTGGGAAGCACCTGGGCAGAGGGGATGGAACTGTGGAGGGTGACAGGAGAAATGGCAGCATCTCCTCCCTGGGGAAGTCCAGTCAGGGAAAGGCACAGATCCCACTGCCCAGGGACCGGGATACTGGCATGGGTGCTCCAGAAGTGTGTCTGCTGTACAGCCATGTGCAGGGCTTGGTCCTCAGGTCATCTGCCAAAGCATGTCCTCCCTCTTCTTGGGCTTTCCCAGCCTAGAGGACATACCAGGAGCTCATACCTGGTGGGAGTCCGAGGTTGCTGTTGGCAGATCTCACCTGGTGCAGTCAGGTACCCATGCAGTGTCACGGCACTGCGTTTTCATACCAGCCTGATGTTTGTTCTGCTTGGTGGAGGAACCTGGGCTATCAAAACATCCTTTGTATAATCCAGCAGTTACCTTCCACAATAATTTTTAAGTGCACAAGGAAGATCTTGTTATAGTCATGAGTAGATCTAATTACAAATGAAAATTAAGAAAGAGAAATAATTTCTGTATATTCAGTATGTAGGTGGTTGAAAACCAAATCTATTTCTATTTTCGTTGGTGTTGTTGTTTGTTTGTTTGTTTTGTTAGTTTTTTTACAGAGAAAATATGAACCTCTATAGAAAAAAAATGCTGGATCTGGTTTTCTGCAGAAACTTGGCATCTCTGAAGATCTGGCAGCCTTGCAGTAACATTTTGTCTTTCTAAAGTGTAATTTATCTGACAAACTTTATGGTTCTCATAAATATTTACCAGCTTAGCCCTGAAATCCATCCTATGATGTAGGTAATAGTTTTCTTGCTTTTAGAGATATGAGCAAGGAAAGATAGCCTTTGAACACTACCCAAGAAATAAGTTGTATGTTTGTTGCTTCATCATCAGGACTACAAAATGCTCCGTGACACCTAACCTGCAGATCTTTCTTCCTTGCTCTCATATTAAGCTAATACCTTGTTCTGTGTTAATGGCTGGAATTTTGAATTTGAGGACTCACCTCTTGTGCAAGTGATCTGTATTTGTGTGTGTACATGCACATCCATGTGTCTGTTTGCTCAGACGATACATCCTCACAGTGGAGCTGCTCACCCTGGGAAGCAGGCAGAACCCTTTTCGTGGAGTGGGGAGTGGGATTTATGTCCACTGTATCTGACTTGCCAGGTCTAAAATGCCAGAAGTGTCCAGATCTCCTGACTCTTCTTTTGTCACAGTGCCACTGCTTCATCTTTTTTTTTTTTTTTCTGTTGCAAATAGAATATGTTCTTTACAACGGGTTTGTAAAAATTTGTAATTTACTTAAGACAGAGTCAGAAAAAGGGCAAAAAATAAGCAGATATTTACTTGGGTTGTTACCCAGACTGATGCTCCCACCCTGCACTCGTGAGCACTCCAGCCAGCACGAGAAGGCTGNGAGAGAAGGTTGTGTGGGGCCCTCACAGCAGCCTCCCAGTATCTGAAGTCTCTCCAGGGGAGCCAGAGAGGAACTCATTGTCGGGAACTGTAGTGATAGGACAAGGAGTAATGGGTACAAACTGGGAGAGGGAAAACTTAGGTTAGAGACTAGGAAGATGTTCTTTACTGTGAGGGTGGTTGGACACTGGAACAGGCTGCCCACAGAAGGTGTGGATGCCCCATCCCTGTAAGTGTTCCAGGCCAGCTGGATAAAGCCTTGAGCAACCTGTTCTGGTGGGAGGTTGTAAGGTTGTTCCTGCCTATGGCAGAGGGTTGGCACTAGGTGGTCTTTCATATCCATTCCAACCCCTTAACATTCTATGATTCAACAGGGACCTGCAGGACCCCTCCTGAGAGAGGAGCAGTGTGAGGCAGGGCGGGGAGTTCAGGTGTTGGGAAGCACCTGGGCAGAGGGGATGGAACTGTGGAGGGTGACAGGAGAAATGGCAGCATCTCCTCCCTGGGGAAGTCCAGTCAGGGAAAGGCACAGATCCCACTGCCCAGGGACCGGGATACTGGCATGGGTGCTCCAGAAGTGTGTCTGCTGTACAGCCATGTGCAGGGCTTGGTCCTCAGGTCATCTGCCAAAGCATGTCCTCCCTCTTCTTGGGCTTTCCCAGCCTAGAGGACATACCAGGAGCTCATACCTGGTGGGAGTCCGAGGTTGCTGTTGGCAGATCTCACCTGGTGCAGTCAGGTACCCATGCAGTGTCACGGCACTGCGTTTTCATACCAGCCTGATGTTTGTTCTGCTTGGTGGAGGAACCTGGGCTATCAAAACATCCTTTGTATAATCCAGCAGTTACCTTCCACAATAATTTTTAAGTGCACAAGGAAGATCTTGTTATAGTCATGAGTAGATCTAATTACAAATGAAAATTAAGAAAGAGAAATAATTTCTGTATATTCAGTATGTAGGTGGTTGAAAACCAAATCTATTTCTATTTTCGTTGGTGTTGTTGTTTGTTTGTTTGTTTTGTTAGTTTTTTTACAGAGAAAATATGAACCTCTATAGAAAAAAAATGCTGGATCTGGTTTTCTGCAGAAACTTGGCATCTCTGAAGATCTGGCAGCCTTGCAGTAACATTTTGTCTTTCTAAAGTGTAATTTATCTGACAAACTTTATGGTTCTCATAAATATTTACCAGCTTAGCCCTGAAATCCATCCTATGATGTAGGTAATAGTTTTCTTGCTTTTAGAGATATGAGCAAGGAAAGATAGCCTTTGAACACTACCCAAGAAATAAGTTGTATGTTTGTTGCTTCATCATCAGGACTACAAAATGCTCCGTGACACCTAACCTGCAGATCTTTCTTCCTTGCTCTCATATTAAGCTAATACCTTGTTCTGTGTTAATGGCTGGAATTTTGAATTTGAGGACTCACCTCTTGTGCAAGTGATCTGTATTTGTGTGTGTACATGCACATCCATGTGTCTGTTTGCTCAGACGATACATCCTCACAGTGGAGCTGCTCACCCTGGGAAGCAGGCAGAACCCTTTTCGTGGAGTGGGGAGTGGGATTTATGTCCACTGTATCTGACTTGCCAGGTCTAAAATGCCGGAAGTGTCCAGATCTCCTGACTCTTCTTTTGTCACAGTGCCACTGCTTCATCTTTTTTTTTTTTTTTTTCTGTTGCCAATAGAATATGTTCTTTACAACGGGTTTGTAAAAATTTGTAATTTACTTAAGACAGAGTCAGAAAAAGGGCAAAAAATAAGCAGATATTTACTTGGGTTGTTACCCAGACTGATGCTCCCACCCTGCACTCGTGAGCACTCCAGCCAGCACGAGAAGGCTGAACTGCCTGTGTTTGAGCAGGTGAGTGATTCACAGCTTGTGAACAGCATGCTGAACTCTGTAGTGCTGTTTGCACCTATGAGTGTGCCTGCCCTGAGCCTTGGGCAAAACAGATCTGTGGAAATTCTGTGCACAGGCATGAAGAGGCATTAAACTTAGCTAAGCATTGTGTTTTATATACTTGTGTTGCTGCTCCATGGAAGCAGTAGTTACTCCAATAAAACCTGAAATATCCAGTGGTGGCTAGTCAGGTGAAAATCCTGGGCCTGTTGATAAAGTAGGAGTTCTGCTATCACCATTGATAAAGCCAACATTTAATACTTGCAGTCCAAATTAAAAGTGGCCGGGCAAAGGGTGCAGGAGAAGGAGAATTGTAGGGAAGAACTGTTTGTGTCTTTCAGAGTCATGTTTCTGACTGACAAAGTGATTTTGAAATAGAACTTTTGAATAAATACTTAAGACCGCAAAAATGACAATAACTGGTTTTGCTGTTTCATTGCCATTAAATGGCAGCATTGATTAGAGCTGGTTTTTCTGTAGGGAATGACAATCTGCATAGCAGGTGCTTCTATATTTCATTGTTGCTGTATTCTGTTTCTGACCTTTAAACATATGAGTTAATTTCAAAGTGTATTCATTTCCATCTTAGAAATTTGGCCATAGTAAAAAAGCTGATTGCATGGGTTTCCTATTTCTTTGTTCTCCATAGATATGCTGCATGTTATCAGGTACTACTTAAGCGCCATTCACAGATCTGAAGGTGATTTTTTTTTTCCTATCTAAAGGTTCTGAAAACTCAGAAAGTGATGTGATAATTGTATTATGCTTTCTGGTATTGTGCTATCACTAGTGATAGTGATGGTGGTTTCATAAGGGGGACTTAAATGACGTTGTTTGTATGTTATCCGGAATAGGCTGCAATTTGTGCTTTGAGCTGTACTGGCTACAGTGCTAACAGTAGAAAAAGCTTGTTTTTGCCAGTGGAGTTGGAGAATATGACTCAAAGACATACAGGAAGCAGATTTGCTAGCTAAGGTGCCTTTTTTGTGTTATTCTTTTGGCTGTCACCACACATGGAAAACAATATGATACAGATGACATCAGTGTGGGGAAGAATTCAGATTTTTTTTCTTCCAGACATTAAAACCCCCACAAAGAACCTCTTAACACTGAACTGCACAGACAGAGTAGACCCTAACTTTAACAGCATTTGTGGTCAGAGCAAAACATATTGGAATTGATTACAATTGCTAGACAAAACTTAAGGATTAATTTTAATGTATTCATATGCACAGGTTTTGAGTCTTGATTCTGGAAGAAGGGTTGCAAATGCAGAACTGACTGAGGAATTTGTATTCCTTTCACCTCACCTTAAAGGCTGGGGACTAAAAGAAATCAGTTGGTAGAGGCAAGTAGAGAATCAGCTAATGTAATTGTTATAGCTTCCTCATTGTGCACTGCAGCTGTGACAGTGTTTATTAGCTGGGAACCTGCCCAGATATTAAATTATTTTAGTTTATAAAAAAATTCCAGTTTAGACTGATAATCGTTAGCCCTGATGCAACTTTTTGTTTTTTCCATAAGCCTTTCCAAAACAGGTTACATCGACAGGGAAGTAACCAGTATTATTCTTCGTCCAATGCCGTGGATTTTTTGCTGTAGAAATCCTAAGGTAGTCCCATGCAGTGAAATATTTCCAGGACTGCTTCATTATCAGTGTTGTCTTTAAAACTGAAGTCCTTCATTGTGTTTGAAATAATTGTGTTTGTTTGGTTTTAAATCTTAACTTCCAGAGATTACATACTCTTAACATTGCTTTATGGTGGGAAGAAGTGTGTGATTTTTAAAATGTTGATGACAAAGCTATTGATAGAAAAGGACTGATTGCTCTCTGCAGCCCGAATCAATAGTCCATGCTCAGTTATAATGAGGCCCAAGTGCAAACCCCGCGTGATATTTGGTGTTGGTGGCAGAGAAAACAATGGGAAAAAGAAAGATCTTCCTCCTGGCTTCATGTCCAGCAGAGATCTGAAAGTTGGGAGAAGATTTTGTGTGTGTTGGCTTCTTCCTGTGATCCATACAGGAGAAGGGCAAGTCCCTGGGGACAGCAGAGTAGCTGTGGCAGTGCAATTGCTCTGCAGTCCTCAGGTGTTGGACAGGTCCAGGCACTGTGAGCACACAGGAGCGAGCAGTGGTGCTTCCTGAACTGCACGCCTCATTTAATTCCTTGCCTGTAAGGCCAAGCACGCTGTGCTTTGCCTGCAGAGCCATATGGTGTGGTGCATGACACGTGAACCTTCATGATGGGATCGCTATCAAGTGCCTGAACTACACTAATTCCACCACCATTTGACGCAAATGCCTATATGGATCATAGCTCCGGGACAGAATCACAGTGCTCCAGAGAGCTGGGTGAAAGCACTGCTCTCATGGGTTGGCTCAAGGTCAGTGTTTAGAGAAGAGAGAATTGAAAATACCTCCTTAGCTTTCCATGACCCTGATGCCATGTGGGTTACAAAGGCAGTGCAAAGGACAAGGAGCCAGTTGTGGTGTCCCTGTCTCTGAGTTTGACTCCGTATGTTTGAAGCTAAAATAGGCATTTTATGGCAAGCCTCTTCCATGCCTACTAAAGCATGACCCCAACAAAGAAGTGTCTTTGCAATCTAAGTCAGGCATGTTACTGTGGCTCCTACACCATTTCCCGTGTGGTTGGTACTGAATCAAAGACTCCATTCACAATGATGGGAAAAGAATAGGTGACTCTAGCACACATAATGTTTTCAAGTGCAAATTAATTATTGGTATGCCCAAGTGTTCGTGGGAAGTAATTGCTTTGTAGCAGTGAGATAAATTCCAGATATTTTGGGCACAGGTTATCTAAAAGTGGTATAGCCCACGCTTGTTCAAAAAAAGGAACATCTAAAATTGTCAACAGGCTCGTGGAAAGTAAGCAGTTTAGTTGAAATTTCCAGGGCCCATGATAAGCCTCAAGGAGCTCGGTTTTGCTTGCAGAGACTTGCCAAGGAGCTGTTAGAGCTTCCTTCTCTGTCTCAAATCCCAAAGCAACTCACATCCAGCTGGCAGGTCCTGCCTTTAGCAACCATTTGCACCTCCAGCCACCATTCCTGTTGGTTATAGCCTTCCCTGACCTTCTCTGAGAAGAATTCTGTATTCTCCAGAGACTCCCAAGTGTGTCTGCATGGGCAGTTCAGTATACACCCAAATCCCTGTGTAAGTCCACCTTGTTAATATAAGGTGTCTTGAGACTGAAGCTTGGGCTGAGCCTCAGTAGTCTCTGGAGGCACTTTTTGTTCATGCGGTCTCCAAGGCTTTGGCAGAACCAAACCCTTCAATTCCTATGTGTGGATTTCCCTGAAGTAACTTGTGTTCTATTTAGATCATGTCTTTCATTTAAACACTGCCAGAGGAAAGGATCTGTGAGCAATCCAGAAAGATGTGATTGTTTCCCCTCACTTTTAGAAACCTTTGCTTCTGCTCTGGATATGCCTCCTGATGACAGCTTCCAGCTGTGGCATCTTTCCTGCTTTTGTCATGGATGATCAGGCTTTTACTCCCAGTCAGGACTCAGCTCAGCCCACATCCACATCATTTCAGAGATTGAGTTCTTGGGGTCTGACATCAAAAGGCACCGTATTCCAATTTGCAGAGCACTGGTGGGCATGTTTTCTCTGGTTCATCTCTACCTGCCTGTTGGTTTTTGCTGTGGATACCAGATATGAACATGGTTTTTCAGCTGTAATAACATGAAACCCAAATACAAACATGACATAGCTTACTTTGGTGATGCCACAGCCTAAGAACCTGTTTAGCCCTCTCAGATATTGTAACTCTTCCCTGTGGAAACTCAAGTTCAGCTGTGTCTTGTGTATCTCTGACCCTTCCCCACTATATGCGTATCTCCTGTCTTGAAACTACCCTTTATTATTATTCCTAAAAGTCTGATTTTTAACTTTGGTTGTACTCAAAAGTGTATTGTTCACCTGAATGCAATTTTGCAAACTGTTTTGCTCTGCGCTGGTGACATATCCTTTTAATTTCCACCTTCTCTCTCCGACTTGGTGTCATCTGCAAAAGTTATCCATGATCCTTCTGTTTCTTTACAGTTCTTGATAAAATATCAACCGGTGAAGATGAAGAACTGATTGTGCAGAGTTACAGGACCATATTGCATTTTTCTGATGTTAAAAAACTGTTGATAAATAATTGCCACCTTGAAAACTCATACAATGTATGGCCATCCCAGGGTGGCAAAGGTCTAGAGGGTAAATAAGCAACTCTGAGAAAATACAGCTGATTACTGGGGTCTGCCAGCAAGCAAAGGGAAGAGGTGAAAGGACTGAGGGCTGAATAAATGATTGGAGTGGGATACTGAGCCAAAGGTCCCAGGGTGGCACCCCAGGAATAGTGCCTGCTGCTCTTTGTGCTCTGGGCACCATTCCAGGAAGCCAATGGTGGTGTCTAAGGGGTGATTACTTAGACAACCAATTTATATGTATCACATTGGGTTTGTATTGTTCCAGTTTCTTAATCAATATGTCCTGCTGCAACAAGTTGAAGGCCTTAAAGAAGTCTAAATGTTTTACATCAGCTTCATTACGTTTATCACTCAACCTTACAATCTCCTTGGCAAAAGATAACAAGTCAGTTTGAAAGGGTCTCTTCCTATAAACTCCTGTTGATTGGCATTAATTATATTTTCCTCCCTTAATTCTTTGTTAATCTAGATCCATATGAGTCATTCCATTATACTGCTGGGACTCATGTCAGCAGACAGGCCTATAAAAACTTAGATCCTTCTCTCTACCTTTTCCAAAACCTTTCCCAACATATGCCTTCCTCTGAAGCTTCCCCACTGTCCAAATGTTACTAGATATCACACGCAGCTGTACTGCTGTGCTTATGTGTTGAAGGCATCCTTAATAATTACCCAGACAAAGTCAGCCACATTATATATTATACTGAAACAAGAGGGGTTGAACAATGAATTAATTCTACAATCATAAGCAACATTTGCAAAAGCATGTGAAGAAATATTTTATTTGCATGTTTTTCCTGAGTTTTTGTATCACAGCCTAGTATTTTGGCTACAAAGGGTTGAAGGTCAATAGCTTCAAACTGAACTGGGAAAATATCACATTAATGCTGTTGCCCCAATCCTGATTGTAATTCACCTCACATAACAAGATAAAAACACATTTGGAGAGAGAGGGGATGTTTTATCATCTAAGCACAGGACAGTTTTCAAGGTGCATAGAAGAGCAAAATTATTTAGAAGGAATGTTTTAATATTATCAAAGAGGCAAGAATTAGAACTGTTATAATTTCAAACACACACAAATAATGAACTCAAGTTCTCTCTTCATCTGCATCTGTATTTATCTGAACAGGTATCTGAAGTTTCCCCTGGTTGTCCCTGCAGCCAGCCTAGCTGGCGTTTCCTTGTGGGAAAGATGTGCTCCTATCTCAGGCGTTGGAGGAACAGGATGTCTTTGTCCCAAAATAGTCAGGGCACCAACTCTGCTTCTTCCTGGCCAAGAGTGCCAATCACAGCTTAGCCTTTTTTTCACTGATGACAATGAACGTTTTGGGGTTAGGTCTGCGGTCTGTATGAATCACAGGGCTCTGTAGGATTGTCTCAAGTGCCTGGCACTATATAAGCATCATAAACGAACAGCCCTGCTGGCAGTGAAGTCCATACATGCTGCAGGTATTCTCCATGAGAAAACTGAGCCTGCAGTGTGCAGCTGAAGAGTTTTTTTCCATGTGTCACAGTTTCCTTTTGAATAACTTGCATTGGTTTTGTTTTCACACATTACACAGCATCATGATTTACAGGCAAACATCTAGCTACAACTGTATAACATTAATCACTATTCATTACTTTTAATTCCCTTTTGCCCTTCTCTCTTTTAGCCCACTGCTTCTCCTGGGACTTGTTGTACCAAAGTCTCCTTTCACCATTCATAAAAATACCATCTGAGCAGAGCTGCTTGGAGCAGGGTGGACTCCGAGGAACCCTCTTGCTTGAGGAATGCTGCTTTCTGGGGGCTCTGTACCCCTTCCCTGCCCTCAGTGAATGCCCACTCTGGCACCTACCTTCTCCCTGGCCCCTTAGCCAGTCTGTCAGCGGAGCGATAATTCTTGCTGGCAGGATCTGCCCTTGCAAATATAGGATCCCGTTGAGCTAATAAATACTTCCTGTCATTGCCTGGGGTTGCCAACAGTAACATTCCCTTCCCCATTTATAGGAGATGCTGAATATGGCATTGGTGCTATTAACACCTTTAATGTTTCTCCCATTAACATTTTCTGCCCGTAAAAGGATTTTCGTATTTTCTGTTGGTTCTGGTTTTACTTTCTTTGGTGGCTACTGAAGCTTGAACCACCTGAACTTCAGGGAGTGGGCCCTTTAAATTTGTTTTAAAACTTTCACAATAATTATAGGATTTTCAGTCTGATTTTGAAAAGCAGGATAATATTGGAAAGAAATGTGGGTGTATGACGTTGAATGCTTTACGAAGCTTTTATATTTACACTTTTTTCCCAGCAGCAATATGGAATCAAATACCCATGAAAGGGAGCCACCAATAATTATTAATATAAAACTTCTTTATGTGAAAGGGAAAAAAGGGAAAGGAAAAAGGGAAGATTCCTTCCTCTGGAAGATAACAGAATGGAGAGGACACTGCAGATTTTAAAGGTTCAGTAAATGCTTGTTCCTGTTTTTCAAACAGCTTTTCTGAAGGCATATGTGTGTCTACATTAGCAGAAGGCAGGGAGATGGGAGCAGTGCTGGCTCCTGATGCTTTGCCCTGGGAGGGGAAGTGAAGGATGGTGTTGGAGGGGCTGGATGGACTGCATGAGTCTTCTCAGGGAAGGAGGAAGGGAACACACATGTGGACTTGAAGGAAGGACTGACAGACTGGAAAAGCACATGGATCTGAGGGATGGGGAAAGAGGTAGCGGCTGGAAAAACATGCAGGCATTAACTCTGGGAGAATTTTCCTTTTGAGTAAATCTGCTCCTCTCACAAGGAGGAGTGAGCTGAGAGGCTGCGTTAGGTCCCATGCTGTGTATGATCCTGGATGGTTTGAGTTCTTGTTTCCTAATGCTACCTGGCTTCAGTGAATATTGCAGTTGGTTATTGTGGGGCTGAGCCTCTAGGACACCCTTTAAGAGAAGGAATACCATTCTGCCTTCTTATATGAGACAGATGACCTGGTAGGGCCAAGGGATGCTGCTGAAGGTCCAAGGCATCACCTGCAACCACCTGAGACCAAGCCTAGGCTCACCTGGGCTGAAGTCTGACCGTGGTGAGTTGAGAGATGATATTTGAAGGATATTACAGGGCTCCTTTACTACATTTGCCATTTGCTTCCATGTCCCATAGCCCACTCCATAACACTGTGCCCTTGGACTTCGGGATCTCTCTCAGGGCTTCTCTGAAAAGACCCAGCACAGACTGGGAGAGAGCTTGGGAAATGCACTCTCCTCTGGAGGCAGCAGAGGGGGGCAGGCACAGCAAATGCACCTCAGCAGTGCTGACAAATGCTATTTAAGTATCCATACACACACATACATATATTCGTATCCCTGTGTGTGTGCATACATACAGGAATCCTTCTGCTCCCCTCATAGCAGACCCTCCCAGTGCCTCTAAGTGTGACCCATGGGAATCCACAGAGGCTGTGATGTCTAACAGAGTAGGATTTATCGCATTCTCTAACAACTAAGGAAAAGACTAATACTATTTTTCTAAAGTGCTTCATTGTTTTTGTGTTCAGCTATATTGCTTTTAATATTTTATGTATGTGAATATGATGTACTGCAATGAAAACACCCTTATATCTTTTTCTAGTAAATGCGTCTTTCAAAACAAGGAACGATGTCAAATGATGGAGAAGAGCTCTGGGTCTGGAAGGCACAAGAAAATGCATAAAAGATGAAGGCCTATTTATGTTTCTCACACGCACAAAAAAACCCTCTAACCAAAAAACCCAACCCACCTACATTAAAGAAACGCTATTCAAGCTACAAAGAAAATCAACCAGCATGTGGCCTCTCTGTACTTGCCCATTAAGATCTAGGCTTTAATTACAGAACTGCATGCTGCCTTTCCAGAGGCCCCTGCGTACAGGACCTGCACTGGGAGCAGAGTTGTGCGTGGGAGAGGAATCCCCTTTGTTGGGTTAGCTGGGTTAGAGCAGGTACCTCTACCAAGAGTAATATAAATGCATTATTAGCATGACAGAGAGGGCTGGTTTCCCCTAAGCTCAGCAGCTAAGCTGCTTTAGGGCTTGCAGGGCTCCTTCAGGTATCTCTCCGCGCAGAATTGTTGCTCAGGCATTGTTCTACCAGAGGGAACCATCCATGTTGTGAACGGACATGAGCCTGGTGTGAAGCCTTGAGGAAACAGTGAAATGGGAAACCTGCAGAGGCAGCCTTTGCTCGGTATCTCCTAACCCTGGAGCGGTCGGCTGCGTAACCTCAGCTCTCTGAAGGTCACTTGCACACATGCTTGATTCTGCAGGGGCACTCCTGGGTTACAGCAAAGCACACTGGAGGTCCCCAGCAGGCTCACCATGCCTGGGTGATGGGGCCAGCAGCAGAGCTGGAGTGCAGAGGCCACCAGGTAGAAGTGTGGTGGGATCTAACAAAGCATTTGTCCCAATGGAAAGCTGCCGTCCACAACGTGTCAAATAATGTGAGACATAGGACCAGAAGGTTTCAGCTGATGATGGAGGAGAAACACAGATGCAAATGTGTTTTTCATCCCAGACATTGCAGGGGTCACATCCTATTGGGAAGAAAGGACTCTTTCCTTCTGTCCCATGTCCTCTGAGGTCCTTCGCTTCCTATCCCCCACCTCCTTGTCCCAACTTGTCCCTTCTCATCCATCCCACCCTGTCTCAGACTTTCCCGCTCTGTCCCCAGGATGCCCACATCTCTTCTCCTTACCTCTTCATCCCCGAGCTTTCCCAAAAGGTGAGGGACAAACCGTGTCATCTCCCAGCCTCACCCTTGCCAAACTCCCTTGACTGAGATCTCCCGGCATGGCAGCCAGCTGGCACATCCAAGGCCAGCCCTGGTGGTTACAGCCTGGCAGGATATGTCTGGAACAGGTTCTACAGTAAGAACCGCCAGGCCATGGTGACAGTGGCTGTGCTGCCAGTCGGCAGAGACATCCCATGCCCGAGCAGCCCACAAGGCTGACTGGCAAAGGCAGGGCGTGTTCCTGCAGGCTTGATTCCTGGTGGCCATTAGAACACAGCATGTGGGTCATTCTACCTTATTAATAATCTGGGGAAATAATTGGCTTGCTTCTCAGCAGTGTCCTTCAACACCATCGGCACTGGGCTTCATGGTGAGCTGGTTCTGGGAACCAACTCTGCATTTGGGAACAGACATTCCTGCTGAAGCCAGTGGCTTCTGTTTTTCATCAGGCAAGGTGTTGGCTCTGAAATTCCTTGCAGTTGCCTTTTTTCCGGAGGAAGCCGAATCCATGCATGGTTTTGTGAGCTTGTGAGCATTTTGTAACTTAATAATAGGTCACATTAATTCATCTTTTGGCTCTGCCTTTACTCTTTAGAAAGATGGAAGTTATTTTTTAAAAATAAAGCATTGCATATGCTGCATGTGGGAAGTGGTGATTTCTAGCTATGGACTGAGGGGGCAAAACTGTATAATTTGTAACTGTATCATAAATAATGAGTCTGATGCCTGTGTTACTGTGATTTTATACAAGTCTAAAAGTGAAGTCCTGAAGCCAAGACTCAACCCCAATATGTTATCACTCCATTGCAGAGCTACGAAACAGTGGGAACCAGATCCTTGGCTGAACAACAAGAGTTTCATTAACTTTATTTTTCAGTTCAGCTAATGAGCCAGGCTTCAAATCCTTTTGCATGATTCAAACCCAGCACTTTTGCACCAGAAGGTAGGCTGGGGTAGGTGTGGAGTCCTGGACAGAAATCAAGGACTGGCAAGACGTCAGCTCATCTGGACTGCCTCAGTGCAGCTACCCTGACTTGTCCCAACTGATGAGCTGGCCCTGAAGTCACAAGGCAGTACCCAAACCTGCAACGTGCTGAAAGGAACAACTGATTTCTTTGGGAGACACTAGTGCAAGGCAGGGTGAGGTCCAGACCTCCTCAGCAGTGTGAGTTCAGAGAAGCACAGATTTGCTGCTGACTTGCAAATTCTTTGTCTTCCTCCAACATATCCACATCTACAGTAACTCCGCTGCCTTGGGGGGCTGAGTTGTTTGAGCCTGATTCGTGGCACATGCACTGAAGCAGAGAATATGGGCAGGGTGAAAAACCAAACCAAACCACAGCAACACAAAATGCTGAGGTACAGCTCCTTGCATGAGACTTGTGTCCTTCCAGCAGCTGCAGACTCTGAATAGGGGAGATGAGGCCTGTATGAGGTCCCTTTGTTCTGCCAGCCCTTCCTGTGCTCTGTGCCACTGGGATGCTGTCCCAGGAGATGGCAAATTGTAGCCCAGGGCAGACTGCTCCCCAGTACACAGGCACACCCCCTCACCTTTATGGCCTCGTGCATTGAGACAGAGTCATATTCCATTTTCCCCCATGGGCTTATCCATCCTGACACTCTTGGGCTCTTTTGTTCCTGCTGGGAATATTGCTCCCTCTCCCAGTGCTGCTGCCCCTGGGTGTTTGCATCCCTCGCTGTCTCCAGTGCAACCTCCAGGAGCTTCTCAAAGGCCCGATCCTCCTTTTGTGCCAGAGGGACAGCCAGTATTTCCACTGCTGGCTGCAAAGTCTATCCATGCTTAAACAATAGAAAACTCAGGCTCCTTCACTGCAGGAAGAAGGCTTCTTGGCCGAGGGAAGAAGATATCCCCTTTCCTGCCCTCCTACCAACGAGCTCTTTCATTACAAGCACTAGTAGTCCTTTCACTACAAGCACACAACAGGGAAAGCCACAGGTTTGGGTGCCAACCATGAATTTTCTAGTCTGATGAATCTCTTACTTTTCATTTCCCTGGCTGTCCCTCCAGTTGCAGGACCAACATTGTGGCAGGACTCCTTCCTCTCCCTATGCAAGAAGGATGGGATGGTCCTTCAGTGTGTTCAGTGGGAAGACTCCCAGGGTCATGGCTCCCCATCCCCACGGCAGCTCCCCATCCCTGGGGCTGGCCACCACGTGCTTTCCCGGTGAGGTTACACAACGGCTGTGGGGAACGGCGTGTTAGGACAAGATGTGTGAGTCACCAAAGGTACTGGAGTCTTACATAACCCCAGCATACATTTTTGGAGTACACTTCATCTGAAAGGGTTGTCAGGAGCCCTGACAAAAGCGGCAGCCTGGGAGGGGCAGGACTGAAGAAAGCAAATACTGCTGTTCCTTTTCCTCCTCTCCTTACATTGTCCTTCTGCCAAGATTTTGTCCACATCCAGGAGGCCCTGGGCAGTCAGAAGACCAGGGCAGCTCTCATGTGTCCTGTGGTGTGTGACAACAGCTCCTCCAGGATGGGCTGCACTGTGGTGTTTCAGGTCTGAATCTGAGATGTCCATAAACAGAGTGAATTTACCTTCCAACCTGCTATGCTCTGCTTCACACCCAGGACTTTGCCTTCTCGTCCATCAGCTGAGCTGTGTAATCCCACTTCTCCTCCTGTGCTCTTCTCTGAGCTGGTATCATGAGCCTTTCCCTGGATTTCTGCCATCCCATCTGTACAAGCTGCTGGGTCTACTGGAGAACAGCAACACCAGGACTGACAACAAGCATCTGAAACTCCTTGTACAGGACCCACGTCAGGATCTCAGGAGGGTCTACCTGTGCAGAAGAGCTTCCCTTGGCTTGCAGTCCATTCTGCACACTGGCAAAGAGGGATGTGACACAACCCACCTTCCATCCTGGGAAGGTGTAGTTTAGGAGAATGTAAGCAGGGATCAGAAGAGTTTCCAACTGTGGGGTAGATTTCTGATTGCTTTAACTTTGAACTGAATGGATCTTCCAGTTCCTGCATCTTCTCACATGGTGCAGCCGACGTTTTGTGTTTCAGGTTCAGCTAAAGTTTCATCACATGGTTCTTCTGGGTCCAGGATGGACTCTTCAGTTAAATCCAGGACCAGGGGAGTGTGAAGGGTTATGGCATTCACCTGGACCATCAATACACCAAGCCAAGCTCCATCCCACACTTGCCAGCTCCCATCAGCAGCCTGATCCCGAACCAGCAGGCTAAGGAAATGCGAGGTCTGAACAGCTTATTGTGGGCTGGTCACACTTCTCCACCAGCATAAATGCAACCTTTTGCATCATGATTCCAGCTTTCCAAGGGAGTGGGAAGCCTGGGTCCAAGGCCTGTCCCTGCCAAGGTTGAGTTGTGTTGGTGGAGGTGAACAGGCCACCCATAGGGGTTGGGAGAGGGACAAGAGAGCAGGACAGGGCACTTCTTCTGTAGGGAAGGAAGGGGCAAATGAAGGAATCTCTCATTATGATTTGGTAATTTCTGCATAAACAAACCTTTAAGAAAGTCTTGGCTCCCTCCCAGCACAGAAGGGTAGCACTGCCTGCAACTACTACATTGCAGGTTCCCCTGGCTCGCTGAGGCTTCCTGTGGAGCAGCGGAGCACGGCTGCTGTGAAGACAACCAGCACTGCCAGGGACTGACTCACCAGCAGCCAGGAGAGACAACACATGGGCTGGGAAACCCGGGGCACAGCTCAGAGCTGGACTCTGCCGAGCAGTGTCCCCTGGACACCAGCACGGGCTGGCATCTTTGCAGGCAAGCAAGGAGCGGCCCCTGGCACAGCTCTCTCTCACCTCGCTGGGGCTGTCTCTCTGTTGGAAGAGCATTTCTGGATTGTGTTTGGAGGTTGCACGAATCATGTAATGGATGGGATATGTTCCCAGTGGGTGCTTCCTCCAGGGGTGTGCAAGCACAGGCTGGGGCACCCCCTGCAGCGCCTTTCCCCTATAATGCTCAGAGACAGTGAGGAGACCCTCTCACAGGTGAAAAATCTCTCTTCTAGCCAAAAGAACCCAAATATCTCTGCCACACTTGCATGCTGTGAACCTGAGCTCCATACACATGTATCTCCACATTTCACAAACACAGACCTACCCTGCAGGCATTTCTCATTCTGGTGAGCCCGGAGGGGTCCTGCAAAAAAGAGCCATCTGCTTCCGCAGCTGGAGGGAAATGATGCACTTGGCAGCACACCCCACGGCTGCAAACCGAAACTGTGCTTGTGCACACCAGCCCTGAGCATCTCTGGGCCAGCCTGGGCTCAGGAAGGAAGCAGGGCTGAGAACTGACAACGTCCTCCCCGTGGTGCGGCTGCCAGGCTAAGAGGCTGGAGCCGCCTGAGGCTCAGATGGCAAAGTGCCGCCACACCATGTGGAGCTGGTTCCTGGATCTCTTTCCCCACACCGGGCCAAGCAGACCTGGCAGTGGAACTGGCCCTTGGGGTTGTGCAAATTTTGACAGCCCAAGGCGTGTCCTGAAAAGGGCTGGCCAGGTGCTGCTGCAACAGCGCAGGGAGGGATGGCTCCAGAGTCAGGGCTTCCCTCCCCTGGGAAGCAGCTAATCTTAACTGGGTACATGAGTGTCAACAGGTGCCATGGAGGGAAGAGGGACGAGGGGATATTGGTGCAGCTGGAGGAAGTATTTATAGCTGCTTTTTTAAAAAAACCCTGTATAGATCACATCTCTGTTAACGTATGTAACACAATCGGGAACCTGAGCTTTTCATGATCCCATGGCTGCAGGATTTCCTGTGGAATCCTCTATGGGCCACAAAAACAAGCTAAAAATAATTGCATTAAAAAGAGACATATACTGAAACGTGCTTTCCTCTTCTCTGGCCGATCAATTGAATAGTGGCAAGCAGAGCAGGGAAGGGGATAGCCCCTGGAAAAGTCTCCTTAATAACTGCTCTGGTGGGACACAGTCTCCAGGGAGCTCCAAGCATGCAAGGGTAAGAGCATTCACTATTGGCAAGGGGTTCAGGAAAGAGTAACCATCAGGAAGAGAGCAGGATTCCCTCAGCTGAAATGCAAAGCTGGTGAGTCTGTCTCTCACCTGTGCAAGATGGTCCTCAGCTCCTTCCAGCAGTCGTACACTGGAGCAAACACTGTCACACAACCCCAGGCTCTGGAGTAGCAGACCTGCTTATTTGGTACTCCCATGTATTTTAGGAAAAGATGAATGCAAAAGCCATGTTTTCCTGTGCACTGAGAGATGGACAGAGCCACCAGTTCATCCTTCGCAGCTACCGGGCTGCCTGCCGGACTGACCAGCAAAAGGCATGGAACATGAAGGATGAACTGGTGGCTCTGTCCATCTCTCAGTGCACAGGAAAACATGGCTTTTGCAT
>VWZG01002136.1:327624-342082 GCA_013396735.1 Grallaria varia
CCCTTATTCCTGAGATACCTTATCCCTGGAACCCCCTATTCCAGGGATACCTTATCCCTGGGACCCCTTATTCCTGAGATTCCTTATCCCTGGGAACCCTTAATCCTGGGATTCCTTATCTCTGGGACCCCTAATTCTTGGGATACTTTATCCCTGGGAACCCTTATTCCTGAGACCCCTCATTCCAGGGATACCTTCTTTCCAGGACCCCTTATTCCTGAGATTCCTTATCCCTGGGACCAGGGATACCTTATTCCCGGGACGCCTCATTCCCGGGACGCCTTATTTCTGGGATTCTTTATCCCTGAGACCCCTTATTCCCGAGATCCCTTATTCGCCGGACCCCTCATTCCCGGGATTCTTTATCCCTGAGACCCCTTATTCCCGGGATCCCTTATTCCCGGGACCCCTCATTCCCGGGATTCTTTATCCCTGAGACCCCTTATTCCCGGGATCCCTTATTCCCGGGACCCCTCATTCCCGGGATTCTTTATCCCTGAGACCCCTTATTCCCGGGATCCCTCGTTCCCGCACCGCTCCCCGCAGCCGCTCGGCGATCGCCCCCTCCCTCACCCCGTGCCCGGCCCCAGCTCGCCCCGCCTGACCCCGCAGTCCCCGCTGCCAAACCCGCCCGCGGCGGGGATGCTCGGGGGGCACGGGGGGCACCCAGGCTTTGTGGCGGGGCAAAATCTGTCCCTGTACCCTTCCCATCGCCCACCCCCCTGCGCCGTGCCCCACGACACCGCAGAGGGACCGTGTGTTCTCCCCATGGAGGGAGCAGGGGCAGTCCCGGCGGGCATCCCTCCTTGCAGCCTAGGGACGGTCACGGGAAATGAGTCTTTGCTGCTGTCAAGAAACGGGATTTAGGGAGGGAAAAGTGGGTCATGGAAAATTCCCAGCACTGGTGGCTTCTCTGAGAGCCAGGGAAGGTCCGCAGGGCACGGTCCTCTCCGTGATGTCAGCCCTCTGACAGCTTACAGGCATCTCTGTCACAGACCCCGAACCGCTGACCAACGCCGGGGCAAGGCAGAGGCTTTTGAACACTGAGCGCCACGGAGCAGGAGACGAGTCCAGGAGGAGACCCTCCCTCCCTCCCTGCCTGCAGTAGCTCCTTACAGGTTGCCAGGCCCTGCACAGCAGCCGGCCTCTTGGATCCAGGGCTGAGAATGGGTCCATGGGAAGGGGGGAGGACAGAGGAAGGCGCCTGTCACCCCCCGTCCCCTGGGGCCTGCCGGGTGCAGGGCGGGTGGGGCCCTGAGCACAGCCGCTCCTTCTCCATCCTGCAGGCACCTGCACGTTTTCCTGCAGAACAGGTTTTCTGGTATTAGCGATACCGCTGCTTCTTCCTGTCTCCCAGTCCCACCCCACAGTGCTGAAGGGAGAAAAAAAAAAAAAAGGAACAAAGGTAGGGACAATATCATAAAAGACTGTAAAAAAATAATAAAAAAAAAGAAATTGCAGCAGTTAGTGCCTTGCACTTGTGAAGCTCCTCAGCGCACATCCCTGAACGCCCCCAGAAAGGCTCTCACAACAGACAGGTACCTGCTCTCCCACTTTCCCTCCCACCAGGAACACTCAGTTCCCTTTCAATGATTCAGATAAAACCACCCCCTTGCCCGGGACAAGCCTGTTGGTGTTACCAAACTGGAAGGCCTCACTGATCACCTCTCACTCCTCAGCACCCACACACCACAGCCACCTTCGCTTCCCAGCTTCCCTCGCGTGATCCCGAGCAGGATGCAGCCAGCCATGCTCCTGCTGCTGAGCCTGGCCTTCCTCGGGTCTCTCTCACAGTCCACACACTCCTGCCCTCCCCAGCAGATGATCCAGAGTAGATGTTTCATCCAAGCACCCAAACATGGACATGCAAAACTGAGAGCACCTCCAGGTCCAAGTGAGAAGGTTCACCGATGACACTGTGCAGCTCTGGGGGCTTTATGGGCACGTCTTGCTTCCTATGGCATTCTTTTTTTCCAAAATCAAATCCATTGCTCCCATCTTCCGGCATCAGGATTGACCAGGAGCTGGTTAGGAGTGCTCATCATCCCTCCATCCCCTTTATTTCTAGTCAGCACTAGGAATGCAGAATTCATTCGTTCTGCCTACATGGTACTGCTTTTTATGGTGGTTTTTTCAGCCCTGAACTCAACTTCAGCAAGTTGTGCTACTTGCTAAAAACTTTGGCTCCTCCATTTGGCTGCAAGATGAAGGTGTTCTTTGGTGACCTGCTTTCCTTACAGGGAGGTTTCTTTCCCTTCCCTTTTTCTGTTCTGCTCCACCTAAGCAGGGGTTTCGCTCTTCTGAAGGTGGTGTGCTTCTGACAGCACTCTGGGTGGATGTAGTTACCACATTGCTCATCTTGGGTTTTGATAAAAGTCTACCAGATAGTCAAGGACTTTTTTTCCCTTAAAATTGCCCTTTATGAATTCTGGTTCTTATATAGGAGTCTTTCAGCAAAATAAATGGAAACTACAGTCTAGCCAATCCTGTTCATGGAGAAGGCATAGAGAATGCAAACTCCTCTCTTAAATGTCAGTTGATAAATAAGAACCTAAAAAAGATTGTTTAAAATCCCATTACTTCCCCCACAGAGCAGTATTTTCCTGTCATTGCAGTGGTATTCAGGCTTCCCATTTCCCCCTGAGTGTGCTTGCCCACCATCCACAGCTACCCCAAGCCCCGCAGCACATCCAGCTGGGAATACCAGCTCCTCTAGCTTGCAATACAGAGTATGAGCACATGCTGAAGGAACAAAGGAAGCAGGAGATGGAAGCTTTTAAATCCAAATTTCCCAGCCTCAGAAACTACACAAAAAAGCCTTAGTCTCTTCATTTAGTATTTTACTTCTTTATTCAGTTTTTTCCTATATGAACTATTCTGTTCACAATTTGTAACTTCATCCATATGAGTGACTATTAATTAATAAATAATTTATTAACAATTTCCTGACTACAGAGGGATGGGATTCTCTGGGGGAAATACACTTTCTTCATGTTTCTTTTAAAGCTGTCAGATTTCTACTTTAATTGCACAGATACAAAGCCAAACTCCATTGACGTCAGTGCAGCTATCTGGGTTTTATTAATATCAGATAAATATAAAAAACAGTATCAAGCAAAAATTCACAGAGAATAATGAAACACCCACACAAACTTCCCGTTGAGTTGTTCCTGGTGCTGGTACTTCACTTACTTGCAATGTATGGCTGAAGTGCCTATGGCTCTAGGCTCGGACCAGAGCTCTCCTTTGAATCATCTCTTTCTCTCTCAAGAAAGAAAATGCCTCCAAGACAATGGTAATGAGGTCAGAGTAGCACTAGAAAAAATGGCACTCTCCCGGTCAGAAAATGTCATGGTCCTGGGAGCAGGAACAGGCTCTGCAACCTCTTTCCCCTCCTCACAGGTGCGGGGCTGCCTGTGTTCGAGGTCAGCTCTGATACGACATGAGAGCTGAGCAGTGTGGAAGGAGCTGTGGGAGAAAGTCCTGGGGGAAGCTGTCTGGGGCCTCCTCACCTTGGCACTTAGGTGAGGGCCGTTGTAAAGCCTGCATGTCCACAAGGGCATGTCTGTGCCCAGCCCTGGGCCTTACTGACCCAGCATCACTCCGGACCGGTCCCTTCACAACTCACCTGTATGGCCATCACTGGAAGCTAATGACAACCCCTTCACAGATGGATTTCCCTGACACTAATTACAACAGGAAGAACAGGTCCCTCTGTTTCACAGGTTCAACCGATCATTTTAAGTTTCTTGCATTCCTAACCCAAAACATTGATGATGTGTGTTTCTGTTCCTATGAAAAAAATTGAGGAGTTTTAGAATTTTACTGAATTAAATCAGCATCACCTGAGCACTGGGGCCATGTCCTTGATGGATGTCAGCTGCAACAGCTCTAAGGAAGAAACCCTGATGCTGGTCTGCCCTAGGTAAGGAAGTGACATCCTGGGAAAGCTGCTCAGTGGCCCCAGAACAGTTCCTCTCCACTTCCAGGTCCAAAGATGGACTCTGACATCTCTGTGGCAGCAAAATGATGGTCTTCAAAATTAAAAACATAGACAACACCAGCAGCCTGTCAAGCACATAAGCTCAATAGCTCCAACAACTTCATAAGCCTTAAACTGAAATTTAAGCATGCAAACAGTATTTCACAGATGAGGCTTAAAACAGCATTGTTTTCAAGCTGCTTTTTGTTGTCTTCACTTCTGGGTTTTCTGTTCCACATCTTCATGATTCAGTGTTGTTACCAAATGCCAAGGAGTCAATCCTCAGCAACAGCCCTCTGAGGCTCTTTTGAAGTAATTAGTTTGAGAAGAAAATAGCTGCCACAGTTTGGAAGACTAGCTGGTGGGTCAGCTACTTCTGTTCCACCTCTCCTTGCCATTTCCCTTCACTGCTTTCACTAGGAAGCCAGAGTTCCTGTGATCTTCATTACTACCCTGTAGCAGCCCACAAAGGAAAAGAAAGCTTTGTTACAGATTGCTACATTAACTACTTTTCAGTGGTAAGTCTTATTTTCAAACACCAAGGTTCAGAACTTGCACAACTGGAATACTCCCACATGCTAAGCATTATTTATTAGAATTATAAATCAACTCTTTTAACTCTATGGTACATCTGAACAGCAACAAATCAACCGAGCTGTTCGACTTGGGTGGAGATTTGGATCTTTTGGCAAGCCTCTTAAGCCAAGGAACAGGGAAGATCTTAGCAGAGAGGAGCAACAGCCTCACGCAAGCAACCTTACAGAGCTGACCTCTGGGAGCATCACACTGCGGTTACACTGGTGGGGGAAGCCCTTGCTGCAGCAGGGGGAAACAAAAAGCATTCAGCACATTCCTACTGTGTGAAGGCAGTGCCTACTGCAATGCCTTCAGATCACCTTTCCTTACCCAAGTCTGAGCCGTACGCTGGCAGGA
This sequence comes from Grallaria varia, assembly GCA_013396735.1. NCBI lineage: Eukaryota > Metazoa > Chordata > Aves > Passeriformes > Formicariidae > Grallaria > Grallaria varia. The sequence goes on from VWZG01002136.1 coordinate 332,540, forward strand.
GCAAAGAGCATCCTTTTATATAGTACATGTCCCACCACATCCAGTTGGGGAGGCACCAGCCTAATGACTACTTATAGGCTTTCACTGATAAAAGTAAAACCAGGCAACTTTACTTCTTACATGCGCAACAGCCAGGATTTCAAACCCCAGCTGAAGCCTCTGAGCCCCTTTCATCTGCTCACGATGCTGCCCCGAGCAAAGCCGTCAGCTGAGCTGCTCCAGTTGTTCTAGATGATGAGGGGCTGCTGCTGAAGGCAGCCAAGTTACAGCAAAGCTCCTGCTTGCAGGCTCCTGCAGGGAGATCAGGGTTGATAAATCCCAGGATAATGGACCTGCCGTTAGACCCTCCACCTGCCAAATGGCAGTGCTCACTCTGAGGCTTTCTAACAGACTGTACAGCCCCAAATGAGGGAAATAACCCAACACTGTTTCTTTTCCGGGTGCACGGAGTCTCTTTGAAGCCTGGAGCAGAGCGCATCTAAAATCCAAGCTGCCTTTTGAAGATGCACTTAGTACTTTTAATCAGGTAACAGTGGCAATACATTTAAAGACTCATGAAACTTCTAAGTCAGACTTCTTCCTTACCTGAAGAAATACAAGACAATTTTTATTAGCTGGTGGAATCATCAGTTAATGATCTGAGACAGAAACAGCAACGTGCTTGTGAAAATAGGGTGAGAAGTGTAACTCAGCACCAGGAATATCATAGGGGCAGCCTTGGTGCTTTTAGAAGCCTTCATCGTGTCTGACATTAGGTACCACTTCACAATGCACTTCATCAGATGCACCTGTGTGCTACTACACACAAAATGCTTTCGCTTCCTGCATGCTCCCACCCTCTCTACTCCAAACTTACCATCGTATAGCTTTGTTATGGCATCATCAGTTCACTGATCCTATGAAATACACTTTCTGGATGGATTTATATCCTAGTTTCCCTCCTGGAAGAAACAGGTCTGTCTTGTCTACGTCTTGGGGAAAAAAACTCCACAAAAAACAGGGATTATCCCCACTGGTGGCAGCCTGCAATTACGATCCATCAGCTCTACCAGGGGACTGACCACCTCCAAAGTGGTACTTCACCGCATCACAGCTGGGAGCAGCCAACATCAAGCAACACGTACCTCAGACTGAAACCTTCCTGTCACATCCTAGAGATGGCACCAGCCTGGATCTGCAAAGCTGCACCCAGACCATCGGCACAGATCAGCTGCTGATATCAGCGAACTGAGCTGACCCGATTAGCGCAGAGAGGTCCTGCCACACTGCAGAGCAACCTGGGGCAGTCAGATAATGAGCCACAGCCTTTCCCAACATGGCAGCTGTGACACATTCCTGTGTCAGACCAAAGGCTTCTCATTATTCCTTCTGAAAGCAAGAACTCTGTTCAGAAAGACACCTCTAGCCCCTACCCAAAAAACTAGCCTAATATACAAGCACTCACCTCACACCACAACTGGTCACTGCCAGGGAGGCGTAATTTGAGATGTTTTATACCCCCATCACCAACCCATCCTGCTACCAGATGGCTAAAACCCAGCCCACTTTTCTACAGTGGTACAAGGTAGAATCATCAGTTGTGTAACAGACATGCTGTATTCAGCTAGAATTTTTTTAAAGGATCTCAACCTCTAAGCCTGACAGGCAACCACTTGTGATGGTGTGCTCGTTAACAGTTACACAAAGGAGGTGTGTGCCTGCACCAGGAAGAAGAGGTGTCTTCCTGAGGGCACACAAAGATTAGTAATATGCCTTCCACATTTCCAACATGCATGAAAATTGATGCTTTGAAAGTACAAACCCAGTTTAAACAGTGGTGAGCCATTTTCTTTTAGACAAAAGCCAAGAATAGAACTTGTATCTAAATTTAAAATTGTGGTTTTGTATTATTGCAATAAACATCCACCTGAAATAAAAGTGCACGTTCAAATGCTTCATGGTTTCACCCCATCTTTCTAGCAGTTTGCCACACATGCTAGTGCCAAGTGACAGCTCACTGCCAGGGCCACACACATGAAGTTCCTAGACCAACATTCCACTTCTAGAACAGAACCTGCTGCTGAAGTCACTCACCCCTGCTGTAACCACCCAAACACAATCTTCCCCTTGTCAGAGTTCTGCTACAAAGGTTTGACTAGAGCAAGCAGCTCACTGCATTGCAGCCTTGATCTCTCAAAACAGCTCATACTAAATCTAATGAAAGAACCACAAAAAGCAAACCCACTCCATTGCCACTCTTTTATTTTCCAGAGCAGACAGCTGTGAAGAGCAATAAAACCCCCACCTCTCTCTAGTCATAGGCCAAAATCTGCCATACACCATCTCACACATTTCCTAATTTCAATGGACCAAGGTTACCATTTCTACTGTTAACAAAAGGATCTGATTCCTCAACACTGGCATTTGCAACACTCACTTCCAAAGACGAGGGCAGGTTCACAGACTTCTCCATTCAAGGTACCAGATCTCATCCCCAGCCCAGATGAGGCTGGAGCAGGACATGCCACAGTGCCAGTGCACACCAACTAGAGCAGCACCAGCTCCACAGCTGTAGTCCTGTATTTGGAGCTGCTCAAAACCCCAGGGAAGGAAAAAAAACCCCACCAAACCCAAACCCAACTTACACAGTGAACACCAGTGGAATTTTGTTTAAGAAAAAGCAGCCTGCAAGGATCAGAATGCAGACAGCTGACTTCTGTTTTAAGAAGCTGGCAGCCACATACTGCTGATTACTCAACACCTGCTTCTTGCCCAGGTTTCAAATCTCCACTGCTGGGAACAGCCTCCAGGCCAAGGCTTTTTTTCCTGTCTCATTCAAGAGATTGCCAATGCGTCTCCAACTTCAGATTTCAGCAAGCTGCGTACTTACTTGGAAAAGCAATAAGGGGGTTGAGTCACAAATGAAGATTGACCAAAACCAAATCCTTTATTTCCACAACTGTATAAATGTGTTCCAAGTACGTGTCCAACACAAGTTGGAAAAACAAAATAGAACATGCCAGTTGCAAACTAGATCAGTTCACTGACGTGCTGACTCCTTGGTATTAGGCTTAGTTACACAAGACCAGTCACAGTAAAAAGATACATTTTAGAGTACAAAGAGTAGCAGGATGTTAAGCCATTTCAGGTTGTGCACATACAAATCACACTTCTGGCAGAAAATGCAGAGAAGTTTGCATTGCTATGCTGGAAGCTATGTTGCATCACTTTAAATGGCATCAATATCAATATCGTCATCTTTATTGTTTGCAGGCTTCACAGTTTCAACTTTAGGTACACTGGCAGTTGTAGAGTACACCACCTGTGGAGAGAAGACACTTGCTTTTACTATGGCACCTACTGCCACTAAAGCACTGGAGTACTTTTAACACCTGCCCACCCAACCACCCTCCTGTCCATGGCCATGACCCACTCAACATGCTGCTTTGTAAGGCAGAGCTGTGCACATGCATCTCTAGGAAGCAGGAACTTATACCCACAACAGAAGTATGAAGTACTGGGAGGACAACAACTAACCCATCCACATGCAAAACCTGTCCCAGCCACAGCCACTCGGACTGTAACTTAACAGATTCTATCTAGGCCTAAACTGAGGAAAATGGTCAGTTATTCTTTTCATCAGCTTTTGTAACAAACACACCCCTACTAACTCATCTTCGTGCACAGTATCTTTTGTCAGCCTTCAACTACATGAACTGTTACTGTGCAAGGGCCTACCATGTCAGAGTGAGTCTTGGGCTACCCAGATGCACTCAGTTATTACAGTGATCTCAGGTACACAAAACCACTGTGTAGCAAGAACACTTTGACAAAACCCTAGAACAGAGTGTTGCTCTAGTTCCCAACATGCACAGTAATGCACCACATAAGCTATTCTGAAATGCACCAGGACAAGATTACAAGACTTAAAACACAAGAACAGTACAACCTGGGAGCTGTTGCCAGGGAACAACCCTTTCCTACCTCTATGTTTTCATCTTCATCCTCTTCTTCATTACCGGAAGATTCTTCTTCAGCTTCCTTTAGCCATTTAATAAATGGTTCTGCTTTGACACGGATTTCTTTGGCAAGCTCCTTTGAAACATATTTCTTTGAGGCCTGAAAGACAAAGACTTCACTTGAACACTGAAGGAGTTTACACCAGACCATATCCAAACGCAGCAAGAACCTAAGTTGGAACTCTTATCTCGCCCACTGCCTCAAATTGCCCATTTTTGGAAAGGAGGTTTTCTCTTTGCACAAGCTATTACACCAGAATGGAGAAGCCAGATGCTATAGGCTAGATTCAGGTACTTAGCTGATACAGTACATTACATACTACCCTTTACCTTTTCTGCCCAGCTAAGGATGACTTCTTCTTCCAGAAGATCTGCATCATACATTTCCTTCAAAATATGTGGTATTTTCGAAATAAGCTGAGACTGATGCATGGCTACCACACACTCAAAGCCATGGAGAAGGTACCTCTGAGCTTTCTTGTTGTTGTGGCAGAACTAGAATTGTGATAAAACCACAAGTGATTAGCTTTTTCGATTTTTTGAAACTTGAATTGCAAGGCTTACAACAGCTCATACTATCCCTCCCAGCAGTTCTCCCTAAATAACCAGTTTAAAAGCAAAACATTACAGTCTCCTTCCCCACACTACCTAGCAATCACTACAAAATCATTACAAAAAACTCACAACAGTTGATACAGTGAGTGCAGAAGAGATAGCTTACACGAAGGAAGTGACGTCTGTATTTTCTGATTTGTTCACGAATCTTTTCATCAAAAAGGACTTCAGTGAGAACTAGGGGGCCCATAGCCTTTACATCCAGTCTCTCTGCTTCTGCTACAATGTCCTTGTCAGAAGTATCAATGACACCTTCTTCCTTCTTTTTCTACAGGGAAACAGGTACAGAGAGGAACATTTTAATGCCATTTGAGGTCTATGTCAATGCTCTTTGCACCCTTCCCTCACTACTGCTGGTAGAATCAGTGTTTTGATAGAAGCTTAAGCACAGTGTTTTAGTTTCCTTACCAGCATTTTATACCACTAAAGCTGAGTGGTTACATCAAGCAAACAACCAGAGAATAGCTACCTTCACAAAATCAAATAGTATGTTGACTCTCTCCTCCACGGTTCTTTCCAAGTCTTCACTAAGTGTGAGGTTCTTTGCGTGGTCACTGATTTCATCCATTCTACGCCTCTGGGCTTCTTCTGTTGTGTCTTCACCCCAGTCATCATCATCCTCCTCCTCCTAAAACACAAAAGTAAAACAAGAGAGTCACACAGTGTTACTACAGGCTTAGTAATAGGTGAGGGTAAAAATGATTAAGACTTGAGAGCATTTTTATAAACCTGAAAAAAGGTTTACAGTACAATCTGCAAGTCAAAGATCACAGAAAAAACACAAACACAGGAAAGAAATAATGGAAGCTAGACATGAGTTTACAGCTATCTGTAGGGTTACTCGAGGTGCAATTTTACCACTCTATCTAGTACACAGGAGATAATCCAGGCACCTCAAAAGGAGTGCTGAAAGATACGCAGCTTTCACTTAGCACGAAGCACAAATGCTGCTACTGAAGAGCTGATAAAGCTGCTGTAGAGGAGACACATGGACCCTTCTACTACAACAGTTTAAGTTCTGGACACAATAAGAGCTTTTGGTGCAATGTTGACCAGCAGGGAATGCCAGTGATTTCAAAGGTTTAAATCAAAACAATACACCACATACCCTTATCTCCCCACTTTCCCTTCTACTTACCACAACCTGTGGAGGAGTAATCTCCTCTGGTGGTGGGGGTGGAAGTGCCTCATTGCTGGACACAGAACCATTCTCTTTGTCCTTGCCTTTTCTGTTCTTCTTTTCCTTTTCTTTCTTTCCTGTACCAGTGTCACCACTTTCTGCAAGTCAATTTTAATGTTTTGTTCTATGAACTAGAGTAGGCTACAGAGTCCCAGCATCTCTTCCAAATCCCCATAAGGGTTTGGATGTTTTCATTAGCAGCATGTTTTATGCAGTACCCATCCCCAAATACATTCAGGGCAGACATACATCTGGCAGGGAAGTCCCCAGTTCCAGTCAAAGCCTTGCTTTTCATCAACATTGTCCAAGTCTATATAACAGGTGACCTCACAAAGCAGAGACCCCTGGAATAGGTTAGACTTTTCTATTCTGGCAAGCTTAAATTGCAGCAGGCAACTACATGCTTACTACAGAGTGTTGCTTGCACAGAACATTACTGTTTTTACTTCCTACTCTTCTACTTCACACTGACTAAAAGGAACAACTGCAACGAGCTACTGCTAACTACCTTTCCTCCTCCTAGGTTTTGTCCTGCACAGGCAAATTCAGTTCTTCACAAATAGCTCTACTTAGGAAGGACACAGGATGATGAGGAAAGCAACTGGAAGCACAGCTACTTCATCCTGATCCCCAAACATACTCTGTGAGTATGCTGGAGCCTTTTTACACTTCAATAAGATGTGAGCTGTTTATTTTTCTACTTCATTAACTGCACTCATACAGAAGTTCTCTTTACCCCCAGCAAGTAAGGAAAGCACTTACCAGGTGGGTTTTTGAGAATGAACGTGCAGAGTTTATGGTTTGTGTCAAGCATGCCTCGATAGCCACAGGCTTTGCAAGAGTTACCTATAGTTTGTTTCTTAGGATTGACATGCTGCAAGAGAGAACAATTTTCAGTTAGCATACCACTTATGGAACAATTATGCATTAAAGCCTAAACTTTATGTTTACATTATCATCTCCACAGGATTAAGGCAGAGGAAGTTTAGAAGCAGCAATTTAGCTCAGCAGTTTTGAACTGTTATAGATGTAAAACTTCCTCAAAGGGTGCAAACATGCATACTGGATTTTCTTTTGACATTCAAGTCATCTTTTAACTTTACACCACTTCCACAAACATCTAATGAAGTGTTTCCATTGTGCCACCATTCACACAGAGAGAGAGCACTCACCAGATCAGTTTCAGGATTCTCACACTCAGGACAGAGAACAAATTTTTTAATGAATCCATCCAACATGTCTTGCAGCTTATTCGCCTCATGAGATCCATTGACAATGTAACGGTCATTCTTAACATCAAACTGGGTCTGTGCTCCCAGCTCACAACCAAAAAATTTGGTAGGATCTGTAAAGAAAGCATAGGAAACACCTCCTTCATATCTTCAGTGTGACTTTTAAATAGCATGTAAGTAAGCTATTGCTTCTTTTTGTTCGTTATTACATCCTGAAACAATCACACTTCTTACAAATCTCTGAAGAATGGCATTTTTACTACTTATGTGACACTACCACTTCAAACATAAAAGCATTAAAAAATGCCGTGTCACTCCACACTACTTACACGTTGGAGGCCGATTAAGCGCCTTTGCAACGTCAACCATGTTGACTATAACCGTCTTTATTCCATTTCCTTTGCCCTCCACCTAAAGAAAACAAATAGCATTATAAGTCAAGTGACTGCAATGGCCAAATCCAGTGTGTACTCCCCATTTAACTTCACTGAATTTTGCTTAGAATTGTATCTCCTTAGTCTGAACAGAAAGGAGCAGACACCCTCCCCACCCTATGAGTGGCCAAGCACTATGACCTCACACCCCTTTCTCTCCTTGGGAGATAAAGTGGAGTGAAATACTCCCTGCTTTGCAGCAATGCTTAGGAAGTTACCTTGGCAATCAGACGGGGCATTTTGTAGCGATAGAACTGATCTGAAACACTGCGGTTGACGTTGACAGACATTTTGCCTTATTAGTAGCTTTATCAATAAGATGAAGAGATCTTTGATTGCAGTTTTTTGGTATCTTCTGTCTGGAGAAGACGGGATGACATAAACGACTGCAAGAGTTCTCGGTCTCTGACATGAAAAAATTTTCGCCACTGAGGCTGTAAGGTTCTTGCTTGGATGCTATGTTTCCCCAATACAGGTACCAGTGGCTGCGCAACAGCTCTGCAGGTGTTAATAAACAGAACAAAAAATTCATTTTAATGTGCATCAACCCACTCTTGCTACAAAGCTATATAAGGGATTATATTTAGGGTGGGGAAAAAAGGGAGAAGAAGTAGTAAACACATTCTTTATCCTGTAACTTTCTTCAGCCTATGGAACTGAAAATAGCAGCTCTGGACTGTACTGCTAAGGAACTTCTCCCTAACTATACTACAAGGCTTTCTACCCTCTCTTACTACCCAAAATCTACTGAACAGCTTAAGACCCTTTGCTGTACAATTAACTCCTGAAGGAGTTCTAGGATCAGTAAGGAAGCGCACACTGCTTGACTTATTATGGAGACAAATGACTCCTGCACTGTAAGGGTCACATGGTATGTTTCAGGCTGCAGGGCAAAAGAAATCCGGAGAAAGATCTGGAAATGAGTTTCAAATTCCACAGTATAGCATCAACCTATCACACAAATTGAAGCCTACAAAAATGTTGAGAAATATCAGTAAAATGAAGCAGCAGCAATCTGTAGCCCAATGTAAGTTTTTTACACGGCTTACCAGTTTTTGGATCGGAGTGTAAAAGAGTTGAAAATTACGTAATTCTCCCTCTCACTTATGGATTCTCATAGCAGCTTCTGTTGAGTTCTGACTTAACAAGAAGCCTGATAAAGTCTGACAGAAGTTGCTTCACTGTAGAAAGCCTAGCAATGCAGAGGTACAAAGCAATGCAGCAGCTTTTCCAATTGATTTTTTTCTTAGGGGAAGGGGAGGAAGGGGAGGAAGGGGAAGGAGGATGAATCCTATTATTAACGTTGCCTTAAGCAGTAGTTACATATTTAAATTAACATGTGCCTCTATAATCAGATTTAAGAGTACTTAAGCCACAACTGGTTGACTACACAGGCAGCCCTGACTGTAGAGCATGGCTATTCTGACACGTCATCATGTTGTTATCACTAAGGACAGAAGCGCTGACACATTAAAATAGCCTTCTCAGTATTTATGCGTTAACAGCCCATCTATGACGCAATACGATCCGTGTCCCTCTGGTCAGGCTTAACTCCTTTACACAGAGGCAGATAGATTTGTATACGCCTTATATTCTACATTAGCCCAGACGCAGTTTTACCCTTCCTCAGCAAAGAGCACACCGCGGACTCCGTTTCGAACACGAAGTTTCCTTCCCCGGGGATGTCTGAAAAAAGCCACCGCGCAGCCTGACCACGCGTTTGCAGAAGCAGCTAACTCGGCGACCGAGCTCCCAGAACGAGCGCGGCGCTTCCCCTCCTTCCAGATCACAGCTTTTGTCTGCCGCAGGCTGAAGCTCCCTCTCCTGGTCCCTGGGACACCTCATCCCAAGCACCACCCCATTCCCCCCGCCCTATACGCCCCGCACGGAGGAAAGAGCGGGAAGGCAGGACCCACTCCCTGCCGCACAGCGCCGCTCGTGATGAGTCATAAATGCAGCAATTAAGCACTGAGTCAGCGCTGGGAGCCACTGGGGGGGACCGGAGGGGTGTCACCCCCGGCTGCGCATGCGCTGAGCAGACAGCGCCCCCTCCCGCGACAGGCGGGAACTGCGACACCCCCCCC